>CANUEX010005636.1:0-15474 GCA_948099535.1 Jatropha multifida
CCCCCCCCCCCCCCCCCCCCCCCCCCCCCCCCCCCCCCCCCCCCCCCCCCCCCCCCCCCCCCCCCCCCCCCCCCCCCCCCCCCCCCCCCCCCCCCCTGTGTGCGAATTGAAAGAGAGAGGGTTAGGGTTTAAATAGAAAAGTGGTTTATGGTTTTCGCGGGAATCAAAATGTCAAAACACAAAGTTTAAAGAAATGGGGTCTGTAGTATGGCACGGACGTGCTGCTTAACATGGTCTAGGCATGCTAGATGAGCATGCCCTAGGTTCGTTATCTGCTTGGGGCATGGTTGTGTCTCTTGGCATGCTTGGGTGTGCTAGACTCTGAACTTGCAAAAAGAAAATTTCTAATTATCTGGCATGGGGGTGCTGATTAGCACTGCTTAGAGTGCTAGACTCTAATTCTCCAAGAGTTTTTCAACCTTGAACAACATGGGGTGCCATGTAGCACCCCTAGGGGCATGCTAGAGCTTGAACATAAACTTTTCCAAGTTTTGTTTTTTCAAACTCCACTTTACCTGAACAAGATTTCACAATCAACAAAGAACAAAAATAATTAAAAACTTTGGAGAATGATAAAAAGGAATAACAAAATAAACAAAAATTTGAAAGAGTCTAAAGAAAAAAACATGGGTTGTATCCTATAAGCGCTTTTGTTTAATGTTGTTAAGCTCAACTCACTGGACTCTCTTTTAAGTCAAGGCGAAAGAACTCTTTTTCGGATCAAAGCTCCCTTCATTGTATACTTTTGATCTTTAAGCATTGACTTTAAAGCTGTAACACCTGTCGCCCAATCCCAAAAGATTGGATGGCGAGTGGTCTTAACTAACTTATAGTTCTTATTAAAAATTAGAAGTGGCTAAATGTTCATATGTTTAGCAAGTGTGTTTTTTTAAATGCTTTTGGAAATCCCTACAGAAAAACTATAAGAGTTTTCCTTAAAAATGAAACTTTGCCAAACAAATGAAAACAAAGCACTTCCAATCATAATATCCTCCAAAACCCCAACAAAACTCCAATTATTTCTCAAGTTCTCAAGAACTTCTATAATTCCATATATCAAACAACAATGCGAACTCTTCTTAGAAATATCATCACATGTAAGGTTCTAACATATATTCTAACTTGGATTACAATTCTACATTCATCTATAAAATATGTCATATAATAGTCAACTAACTTAATTTACATAACTTAAATAATACATCTCCTTAAATAAAAGTTATACATGCCATATATCCTAATTACATAATCTACTCAAAATGTGATCTTCACCTCTGATGCTACATTTTTGGTCTTTAGCAGCACCAGTTATTATAAACCTGCGTGTGATAAAATCAACTCGCTGAGTATATCTCTCAGTGGTGTTAAAAACATACATAAAATCAATATTGCTTAAGCAACAAAATTAAAATATAAAGCATTTGAAAATACTTAAAATTAGAAACATAATATGTCAATCATAATAAAGATGCTTAAAAACATAAAACATAATAGGAACATAACCATAATCTTATAAAATATTAGCCATATTCAACACTCATTTAAAACTTATTTTCTTACTTACAGCCATTTTATTATTAGCATTAAAAACAAGTCTTACATTATTCTTTGGGGCTCATATACACTAGGAGAACATATGAAGATTAGATTCTATAACATATCATATTTGGCTTTAAGTCGTCAACCATACCATAAAGGCTTAAAAGCCTACTTATATATAATAAGCGCGTCCGCTTAAAAATAATGCATCCAAAGCCTAACATATGATCATAGCTTCATAATATAATGACATCGAAGCCGAGCATTGCTCCTCTTACATAAATGAATCAATCATTACACATTTTCAACCAAAGCATACAAGAGCCCAAAAATGTTTTTATTACTTCTTAAGTCATCATATTTGTTATAAATCATTTCATAATAGAATATTTACTTCAAATTCACTTAACTTACAACTTAGTGAAATTTCCATATTTTCATATCTACACATTAAAACCTTCATTTCCAAAACATGTACTTAATTAACATATTTTACTCAACTTCATTAAAACTTACAACTTATAAAAATTCATTCAAACTTCATACTTATTCATTCAAAACTTACATTCTTAAAACATTCATTTAACATAATATATACATGCCTTGAAAATAACTTAAAAAGAAAGTAATCAAGCCTTACCAATGAAAAGTGGTTTGGCCTCTTTAGGATCAAAAAGGGAGAAACCTTTCTCCTTCAAATAAGCACCAATTCAAAGCTTAATTCACTTAATAAAAATATTAAAATCCTTATCATCCATCATTTAAAACATAAAACTCATTTTTACATGCTTAAAGCTTTCTTTAAGTCTTAAAAATTCTTAAACATTAAAATACATGGTAAGGATTTAAATCGTCATCTAATTACTTATCAACTAACACTTAGGAGTCAAAATCAAGCATAAAAATCAAAAGAAAAATCAAGCCCTTCACCCAAGTGGATTTGGCCTCTTAAGATGGAGAGGAAGGGATTACTTCCCTTCGGAATTAAGCATGATATCATGCTTAGAAACCATTCCTAATCACATTAAAATAAGCAATTCCCAACAATCTCATCGAAGTAGTCAAAATTCCCAAAATTTCACATAAAAATTAAAAATTGAAAACTTGAAAAATCAAAGGAAATGAAAGAGGTAGTAGCACTAACCTTCAAAGACAAGCTCAAATGAGCTTAGAAAACTCTACTCCTTGGCTTTCCCCTTGCCCTTAGAAGAAGGTTCACCAACCTCTTCAAAGTGGCAAAAACAATTATTCAAAACCAAGAAATTAACAAAGAATGAGATGAAGCATGATTTAGAGCATGTTCAAACATATATGTACTATAAAATTCACTAATTAATTCATAAAACCAAAATTCATAACTTACTTGAATTAGTTGCAAACTCCAAATTACTTGAATTTAATCACCAATTACCAACTTATTAACTTAATTCTTCAAGTTTAATCACTTGACTTTGGTTTAATTTGGATAATTTTTGGTAGTTTATTGAGTTGAGAATTGAAAGAAAATGGAGGAGAGGAAGAGAGGAGTTAACATTGAAGTGGAGGAGAAGAAGAAGGAAATATGAAAAAGTAGTAGTTTAGTTGACTTAAGTAATCAAGTCAAATTTTGCTACTCCGCAATTTATATCATATGGATGGCTAGGATTAAGTCTTAGGTATTCTCATCCAAGGTCCTAAATATTCACCAAATGATTCTCCTTTAATTATTATTTAACTCCACATATTTATTAAATTAACTCCTTAGAAGTAATTCCTCAATTTTCCATAATAATACCACACTAGAAAACACCATTAACTAATTACTTAAATTCTCCAATAATATTTATGAAATATTTTCTACCCACCTAAATCATGCAAAGATGCTCTAAAAATATTAAATGAAATATTAGACATGTATAGTAATTTTTCTGGACCGAAATAATATCAAGTTCAGGACCGATGGTAGTATTCACAGACCGATAAATCATTATTTCAAACTCTAAAAAAATAGGATATTACAAAAGATTCATGAGAAAATATTTTCTTGATTATGAAAGGCCTTGGTCCCATGAAATTCAAACTCCAAACATCAAAGATCTCCACTTCAGGAATGTTGTTCAATGGCTTTGAAATATTCCTTAACCTTTGACAATGATCACAAAGTGAATAAAGTTAAAAGCATCTTTAAACAAGTTAAACCGATACAAATCGCTCTCTAAAACACATGTTGCTCTCTTGTTTCCTCCAAAGTGTCCCCCACACTCCATTGAATGACAAAAGCAAATTACACTTTCCATCTCTACTTTCAGCACACATCATTTAAACAACTGGTCACTATAATACTTAAATAAAAAAGACTCCTCCCAATAGTAATAATTAAGATCATAAAATTTTTTTTTCTTTTGTTGATAAGAAAGATTAAGATGAGTGATTTTGCAAGCAAGGTAATTAACTATATCAACACACCATGAAACTTGTATAGTTGCTAGAAGAAGAAGATGTTCATATGGGAAGTCTTCATTAGTTTGTAGTTCCTCTTGGCTTCTTCCCCCAATTCAAGTTTGGAAAACTGATTAATGACTAGGTTCTCAGTTCCTTTCTTACCATGAATCTCCAAATCAGATTCCTGTAAAAGAAGAACCCAACAAATTAGTCTAGGCTTTGGATCTTTCTTTTCTAACAAATATTTAATATTTGAGTGATCAGTTGGAAGGGTAGGCTCTAATCCGGCATAGCAAAAATAGGAGTTGAAATCAATTCCTTCTTCAACCTATTAAAAACATTCATACACTCTTCGTTAAAATAAAAAGGAGCATCCTTAACCAATAAATTACAAAGAGTTTTTTGTGATTTTTGAGAAATCTTTGATAAATCTCCTATAAAAACTTACATGACCAAGAAAACTTCTTACTCTGTTTACCGAATCTGAAGGTGGTAGCTTCTCAATTACCTTTATCTTATCTTTATCCACTTCAATCCCTTTTTCTAAAATTTAATTCCCTAAGAAAATAATTTCACTAACCATAAAGTGAAATTTTTTCCAATTCAATATAAGGTTAGTGTCCTCATATCACTATATTACAAGAGAAAGGTTATAAAGACAAGAATAAAAAGAAGAACCAAACATAAAAAAAGTCATCCATTATGAATTTTCCAACAATGTTAGAAAATATAGACATCATACACCTTTGAAAAGTCATAAGTGCATTACACAACCCAAAAAGCATTCTCCTATAAGCAAAAGTACTATAAGGGCAAGTAAAAATGGTCTTTTCTTGATCCTCGAGAACTATGGGTATTTAAAAATACCCTGAATAACCATATAGAAAACAATAATAAGGATAACCTGCAAGTTTTTCCTGCATTTGATCAATAAAAGGCAAAGAGAAGCTCTGCGTGTTGCTTTGTTCAACTTTCGATAATCAATACACTCATGCCGACTTGTGACAGTTCTAGTAGGAATCAACTTGAACATAGCTTACTCAACTACTATCTAAAATGGGGTAGATAATGCCAGCATCCAAAAGTTTTATGATTTTAGCTTTGACTACTTCTATTGTTAGTTATATGCCCTATAACCAATTTGATTGGTTATATTTTGTATATAATATTTCATGTAATAAATATTTTATTATTAATAAAAGATATTTATTTATCTTTTATATTCTATTGATTGAATCTTAGTAAAAGATAAAATCTATGAGACAATACTGCTTTGCAAAATAAATTATAATGTGATTATAATTATGAGTTTTATATTTACATCAAAGCAATGTCTCTAAATATTCCTGATTGATGTTCTCCTCATTATTGGACAATGATTAGAACTGTTGAGACTGGTACATATTATGTTCTTTCCTTAGGGAAGCATCTGTTCTCATAAGCTGAGATATATATGATATCTAGAAATAATATGTAGGTGCTTGTTATTTAAACAAGTCCACTGAATTGATCTGCATATGAATTTCATACAGAGAGTTACTTATACTCAAGTGATGATTGTGTAATGTGATCTTTTAACTTGAGATTACTAAGCTATCTTATATAGGGATAAATATGTTTTAATTCTTCGTTCACATTATTCATTATATGAATAATAAGTAATGATTAATTGGACATTATAGGAACTGTATGGAGATACTTGTGTAAATAAAGAGAGGATTCATCGCCATAAGTTAATCATGAAAAATGTTCTAATGAGTCTCTACTAGTATTGATTGAGAAATCCTTGTGCAAGGTATAATGAAATTAGCAAATTAAATTTGAAATCTCATTCAACTGATTAATGGTTAGCATTAACAAAATTAACATGACTTAGTAAATCAGACACACTCCATGTCCAATTACTAAATCAGAACATTAATGATGAAAGGATATCAATTACACTGACAAACCATGCACTGAAAGGTTAAGTCAAACCACTTTCACTTTTTAAATATTTGGATAGTCTTGACATGTTGCTAGACAATGTACTTGACCTTATTTAATTTACATTTGTTGACAACTTATTTGGAACTAAAGGTCAAATACATAAGAATGAATATGAGAAAGTCAAAATAAGAAATAGAATAAAGTATGACTTGATTATAAATAAGTTTTGTGAAATTAAGAACAAATTTGTAATTTATATTTAATTACAATTTTATCTAAATTATTAAGTATTGACTGAATTGATTTATGTCTAAAATTTATCTTAATAAATTTTAGATTAAATAAACCTAATACTTTAATTATGATTTTTTATTTAAATAGTTAAATAAATAAATATAATTGATTAAATTGAAAATCCAATTAATATATATATTATGATTTATTTATTTAAATTGTTTAAATAAATAAATAGGCAAATATATATTTTAGTTATAGTTTATTTATTTAAAAGGTTTAAATAAATAATTATAATTTATTTATTTATGACCTAGGGTTTTCATATATATAAACTTTAAGACACAGTTTAGACTGTAGAGTTGTTGCTCATAGCCACAAAAATAAAACAGAGAGCCTACGATAGTTAGCACTATCATATGCTCTAACCTCTCAACCCTCTAAAATAGTTTTAGAGTTTTTAAATTGTCCATTCTTGTAGATACTACTAGAGGCTGTACATTTGGATGGCTTGTGGTTTATGACAATTTAACTACGTAGATCAAGGTTTCAAAAAATCTGTAAGAGGTATTCTTCTAAATAAATTTTGATTACTTGTTTGAACTGATCCCTGTTGGTATAATTATTTGTTATAATTATATTATTCCATTGCGTACATTTTATATTGAAATCCAATGCCTTCATGTTTGGATTTAATCTCCTTTGATGCTCAATTGTAGGCTTGAAGTCTTCTTCTATCAAAATCTTGTGCATGCACACACTTGGATTCATCCCCTTCAAATATGAAAACGACCATCTTAAAATGTTCTTATGCTTACTTAGAACCTGCAATAACCTTTTCTCTTGATCAAGTGATAAGTGAGAGGAAATAATAACAGGAAAAGAATCATTCTCACCTAAGAATGCATACTTTAAATGAGATGGAAGCTATTTTAATTCTTGCTTTTCCGGTTCACACTCTTCCTCACCTTTGATGCTTTGAATAGTAATGTCAATGCCACCTTTATCAATAGTTAATATATTCTTCACGTGCAATGTGTCTTTCACACAATCATCAATAACATTAATTCTAAAGCAATCATTAGATTCCATAAGAAGCTTACAAGATTTAAGAACATAAAAGACAACTTCCTCTTGACCTACCCTTCAAGTAAGCTTACCTTCATAAGTGTTAATCAAAGCTCTTGCAGTTGCCAAGAAAGGTTTTCTAAGGATTAGGGATCCTTCTCTATCTTCATCAATGTCAAGGATAACAAAATCAATAGGAAAAATTATAACATCCACACCAGATGAGGTGCTAGCTTGAGATGTAAGCTTACTTTAGGCGAATCCCAAATTAGCTAAGCACAAGGTGTAAGTGAAGTACATAAGAATGGGCAACCCTTAGACTAGCAAGATGCTTTTTAGGCTATTGAGTGGATTCTAGCCTAAGAACAAAATTGTGTAGGCCTGAGTGGGTTCGGCCCAAAGCGGACAATATCTTGTTAGGCATGGGCAGTTATAGGCTTAGTATCAGAGCCAAGCCTTGTCCCTCTTGTTGGTGGTGGCACAAACCTCAAGGAGGACCCTCAGTCCCTAAGGGGGGGAGGGGGTGAAGTGTAACATCTGCACCAGATAGGTGCTAGCTCGAGATGTTAACTTACCTTAGGTGAATCCCACATCGACTAAGCACAAGATGTAAGTGAAGTATAAAGAATGGGTGACCCTTAGACTAGCAAGAGGCCTTTTGGGCTATTGAGTGGGTTTTAGCCCAAGAATAAAATCGTGCGGGCCTGAGTAGGTTTGGCCCAAAGCAACAATATCTTGCTAGGCATGGGCTGTTATGAAAATAAACTTACCTACCTTGACGAGGACGACTTCTATGATTCCCCTTGGGTATTTTATTTATCGATCCGCCAATTGTAGAGACATTCTTGTTGGTTTCAACTCTCCCATCACTTGCATCTTAAAAACTTCATAAGACATAAGGTTAATGCAGGCACCTAAATCATGCAAGGCTTTTTCAAAATCAAAATTTCTAATATTACAAGGGATAGAAAACTTCCTGGATCTTTTAATTTTTTAGGTAATTTGTTTTGAATGATCACACTACACTCCTCTATTAACATTACCTTTTCCTGATCATCAATCTTCTTTCTCTTGCTTAGGATCTCCTTCAAGAATTTTGCATAGCTAGGCATTTGATCAAGAGCTTCAACAAAAGGGATAGTTATTTGAAACTTTTTGAAAACATTAAGGAATTTGAGGAAGCTTTTATAATCTTTCGATTGCTTAAGTCTCTATAAAAGGAATGAGTCGCACATAGGGCTTTACTTCCTTTTTCTCTTCAAGATCAATGATGGGGATCTTTTTCTATTCTTTTTTTCCTTCCTCCTTCCTAAGTGGGTCCTCCAACTCTTTTTCATTCCTCAAAATGATAACTTATATATGTTCTTTAGGATTTTTCTCAATATTACTAGGTAATATACCTTGAGGTCTTGAGGCCATCATGTTGACAAACTGTGCAAATTGAATCTCCAAGTTTCTTATCGCAGCTTGTTGGACTTTATGATTCTCCTGAGTTTCATTCATGAAGTCCATGTGGGATTTAGTGAGAATAGTAAGAAGATCATCATGAGTCTTCTTCTTTTGAGAAGGAAAACTTGGTGGTGCATTCAAGGTATTGTTTAGATTCCCATAAGAAAGATTAGGATGATTCCTCAATCTGTTATCATAAAAGTTAGAATATGGGTAATTCTTCCTTCGTTATAGTTGACTTGCTTCAAAGTTTGAGGATTTAAAGTATCCAATATGCACTCCCCAATTCCATGTTGCCTATTACACCTGTCACATGCTTGCACAATAGCATTAATAGAGTTAGTAGTCAACAAGTTCAACTTCCTTACCATATTATCACCTTAGCACTGAGCGCAATTATGGCATCAATTTTGATAGACTCCTACAGGCTTCTTCTTTTCAAATGTGTTTTATAACGACTATTGTTTGCCATCTCTTCTATCAACTCATATGCCTCATCAATCCCCTTCCTTTCAAAAGATCTACCAACAGCTACATCTAAAGTAATCTTTATGTTAAGAGATAATGCATTATAGAAAGTTGTACCTGTAACCACTTGGGTAAGCTATGATGTGGGCAATTCCTCAACAGGACTTTAAATCTTTCCCAAGCTTCATACAAACTTTCTTGATCATGGTGAGCAAAAGTCATCATCTCATTGCAAAGCTTTGTGGTTTTTAAAGATGTAAAGAATTTTGTCAAAAATTTTTAGGCTAGTTCGTCCTATGTAGTGAAACTTCCAGCTTGGTATGTGCAACCAAGAATGTGCTTTATCCTTAAGAGTAAAAGGGAATAGTCTCAACCTTATAGCACCTTCAGAAACTCTATTTTGCTTTAATGTATCTCAAATCTCCAAAAAATTTATGGTGTGGGCATTAGGATCTTCACCAGGAAAATCTCCATAATGAATTGAGGTGGAAAGCATCTGAATAATTACAGGTTTGATCTCAAAATTGTTAGTTTTCACCCTTGGCCTGGTGATACTTGAAGTGACCCCATTAAGAGAAAGAGTTTTATAATCTCGTAAAGTGCGAATAGGAGGTTGAGGCCTTTGATTATTTTGTTCAAGCTGATTTTGTAATACTTATCGCTTCTCTTCCTCTAATAAATCATGTAGGCCATCTTCTATTTGAGCCATGTTTGCTTGCCTTCTTTCTTTACGTTCTCGATTCCTTCTCGCAATGTTATTCCTTTAGCAAGTTCTTTCAATTTTTAAGTTAAAAACTAAAGGTTCAACACTATAAGATCTTCTTTATATAAAACACCTGAACCTTCTTAGAAAAGAAGAATTAAAATAACAAAAAAATAAATGTCTAAATTAATAATAGGATAATTAATATTGATATTGGTAATGCCAATCCTTAGTAACGGCGCTAAAAACTTGACAGGCTTTTTTTCAAGTACATGAAATCACAAACAAAAAATAAAGAGTGAGTATAGTATCGTCCCATAGAGATTGTATACCAAGTACCAAAATTATGTTAACCAACTATTTTTTGACGACAATAAAGAGAATAATTGTAAAAATAAAAAAAATAAAATAAAGCAATGAATAAGAAATAAAACAAGAAGTTGAAACGAAATCAAGGTTTAAAGGTTACTAACGATTTTGACCTCACTTAATTCTATCCAGTTTATTCTATTAGTTTGATAATCAATTTTAATTTTCAAGAATGAGAAATAACCCTAAAATCGCTAATATGCTCTCTCTATTTTTTATTAGCTATTTTAACCTAATTCAATTACCAATCTCTCAATGGCGTAACAAAACATAAATTAAATCATTAAATTCTATGGTTATTTAGGAATCCACAAATTAAGTCTTTTAATTTTACGAAAACCTTCCACGAGTCAAACCATCTAGCTCTTGCATCAAATTGTTATTCCAATGAAATTTATCACCCTGTTCATATAAAAAACCCTTCTCTCGATAATGATTAATGAAATAAATCAATCCAGTGGAGAAACCCTACTTGAAAGCATTAAGATCAATAATAAACTTTACTTGAATAAAGAAAATCAAATCTGATATAATAAAAATGGAGTTGAATTTAAGCTACATCATATCCCTAGCAAAGAGATTTAGTTCGACTTAGTAAATAAATCAAACTCAATTAAATTTGTAAATAATCTCATAAAGAATAATAAACAGAAAGAGAGTTTAGAAATAAAAACTAGCCGACAATTGACTTGAGCGACTTCCTTGAATCTTCACACCAACTTGAGTACTTGAAGTCTTAAAGAAAGAGAAAACTATGTAGACTATAGAATAAGAGATCTAAAGATCTAAAAGATACCTCTAACCTAGCTAGTCTACCTCTTTAAATAGACTCCTTAGGGAATCTCCCAATTTAATTAGGAAAAAAAAATCTCTAATGAGGAAGAAATCATTTTGAGATAGGACACTGTTTAGGGTTTGTATTTCTTCCAATTTAGAATTCTTCCAGTGGCTTGATAGAGTTTAAACTTGATTTACAAGTCAAAAAAACATCTCATGTGGACCAAACAAGCGGCATGAGCTAGAGTTGTTTTTTTTTCCCAATATGAAGTCAAGTAGTCAGCACAAGCATGCTACGTAGTATGGTTTGGGTGTGCTAGGATCTAAGTCTTTTGTGTGAAGAGAGCACAGGCTGTGCTCAGGTGAGCACGGCCTGAGATCGACACTTCTCTGTAGCAGAGGGGTGCTAATTAGTATGTCTTGGGTGTGCTCAAGTCTGACCCTCATTTGATTTTTCCTTGGAAACTGTATGAGGATTCTAGGTAGCACGCGCTAGGTGTGCTTCTTGCTGGAAGTCTTGGTGAAATCTTTTTTTTTTTTTGCATTTTTTGGCTAGTTTTTTATAAAAATCCTACAAAATTTCTCAAGATAAAGTGAAATAGGATTCAAAGAAGCCTTATTGATAAACATAAATAAAACTAAATAAAAACTACTTAAAATAATTAAAAGTATCAAAAATCTTAATAAAAACTATATTAAAAATACTATAAAAATAACATCTATCAGATACTATATTGGGTAAGAGATCATGGAAACAAGGTTCAGCTCAATTATCTTAAAAAGATGAAAGAAGATACCTCGAGCTATCAAGAAAAGAACAAATACTGTGAGTTTCATAAGGACGTTAGCCATGAAACTAAAGCCTATTAGCAATCGAAGAAGGAGATAGAACACCTCATACAAAGAGGCGAACTAAAAGAATTTGTTGGGCATGTTCAGAAAGAGAAACAGACGAGGCAATGCAATACCTTGGGCACAATTCACACAATATTTGGTGGTTTCTTAAGGCGGTGATAACAACTCAGCAAGAAAAAGAAGGGCTAAAGAAGTTTATTCTATCCTACCACAACCAAATGGCGAACATGTAAATACCCTGCACAATGATGCTTTGGTAATAGAAGAAATTTTAGAAAATTTCTTAGTAAAAAAGATCCTAGTAGACGATCGTAGCGCGATTAACTTGTTGACTATGGAAGTTTTCAAATCCTTAAAACTATACTAGCAAAGCTGAAAAATGTCTAAACCCCTCTAGTCGGACTTCATGGGAAGCCAGTCCCTGCAGTTGGATCCTTAAATGTGACTTTAGAGCTCAGAGTAGAGGGTATCTCAAGAAGGTTCAAGTGAGAGTTCAAGGTAGCAGAATCCACTTTTCATACAATGTCATATTAGGCAGGCTTTCCTTATATGAGCTAGAGGAAATTTCATGCATCACGTATCTAACCCTAAAATTTTACTTTGATAATGATGAGGTTGTTTCTGTGAGGGGGATAAGAAGATGGCTCGAGAAGCAGACATGGTGGAACTGAAAGGAATACATCCACTTTCCATATAATGTCATATTAGGCAAACCTGCCTTATGCGAGCTTGAGGCAGTTTCATGCATCAGGTATCTAACCCTAAAATTTTACTCTGATAATGATGAGGTTGTTGTTGTGAAGGGGGATCAAAAGATGGCTTGAGAGGTATACATTGTGGCATTGAAAGGAATATCCTCAACCTATCCATAATGTGTGTGCCTATATGAGAAAAAAAAATACATAATACAAGATGAACATCAACCTTTTGACATACCCAGAGAAGGCTTCGTGTTAAGCTTATCACCATTGGGCGAACTCACCAAATGGAAAGTGAAGCTAGGGAGACAAACTCACCATAAAGGTACAAAATAATATAAAATGGGTTCTTGAAGAAAAATTAAAAAATGTCACCTAGACCACCAAAGACATAGTTGAGATTGATCCAAACACCATATCCCATAAACTCAGCATTGATGCAGATTACAAGCCCATCAATCAAAAGAAGCGAAATCATGGACCTAGAAGGCAACAAGCTATAGCGATCGAAGTGGACAACTTGCTACAGACAGGATTTATAAAAGAAGTTCATTATTAGAAATGGTTGGCCATTGTGGTTCTAGTACTAAAATCCAATGGGAAATGGAAACTGTGTGTGGATTTTATCGATCTGAATAAGGCATGGCCCAAGGACTCCTACCATTTTCCTAACATTAACCAACTAGTAGATTTAATAGCCGGTTATGAAGTATACAGTTTCATAGATGCAGCTGCTGGATACCATCAAATTAGGATGAACAAACTAGGTAAAGAAAAGACAAGCTTCATTAGAGACAAATGAATTTATTGGTAACAAGTAATGCCCTTCGATTTAAAAAATGCAAGAGCTATATACTAGAAATTAGTCAATAACATGTTCAGCACCAAATAGGAAAGACGGTAGAAGTGTATGTAGATGAAATGATCATCAAAAGTACTCAGGCCTCAAATCATTCTAATGATTTGGAAGAAGTATTTAAGATCCTAAACAAATTTAACATGAAGTTGAACACAGACAAATGCACATTTGGAGTAAAAGCAAGTAAGTTTTTAGGTTTCATGATATAACAGTGGGGAATTGAAGCGAACCTTGAGAAGATTAAGGTGATCTTAGAGATGCAAGTGCCAACTAGCATTCACAAAGTACGACAATTGAATGCCCAAGTCACAGCATTGGGATATTTTATCTGATGCTCGACCAAAAGATGCATGCCTTTCTACTGAGTCCTAAAATAATTGAAGAGTTTTCAATAGGACAATAAGTGTCAGCTCGACTTTGATAAGATAAAGGAGTTCCTTTCTTCCTCTCCTTTCCTAAGTAAACCCAAGAAGGATGAACCCTTATACTTATACCTAGCTGCTACCAAAAGTACAGTAGCATTTGTCCTAGTTAGAGAAGAAGATGGGGAGTAATACCCTATCTATTACACTAGTAGAGTCCTCTGAGGTGCCTAGCTACAATATCCTAGCATTGAAAAAATGGTGTTTACTGTCCTAACATCGATGAACAGGTTACATCAGTACTTCCGATCTCACATTGTATTCGTTAGAACTAACCACCCTTTAAAGAAGATCTTATACCAAGCAGAAACTTCTAGGAGGTCAGTAGAATGGTGAATCAAATTGAGGGAATTTGACATCAGGTACACACCTCGCACCCCCATGAAAGCGCAGGTGCTAGTAGACTTTGTAGCTGAATTCTCCAAGGAGCATATAAAGGGTGAGCCAGAGGCCAAGGAAGTAAATCTGGGCAATAATACTGGCAATTATATACTGATGAGGCCTGGGAATTTGGGGGTCACTGCAGTCATCATACTATAAGGACATGGTGTAAATGCCTGTTTATTTACTATCTTTTTCAATGTCGGTAATAGTGATTTACAGGTCTGTGAATAGTACCATTGGTCTGAGACTTGGTATTATTTCAGTCCGAAAAAATTACTACGTGTGTCTAATATTATATTTAATATTTTTGGAGCACGTTTGCATGATTTAGGTGGGTAAAAAATATTTCATGAATATTTTTAGAGAATTAAGGCATTTAATGAATAATGATTTTTAGTGTAGTATGTTAAGGAATAATTGAGGAATTATTTTTGTGGAATTAATTTATTAGCTGGTGGAGTTAAATGATAATTAGAGGAGAATTATTTGAAAAATATTTAGAGTCATTGGATGAGAATATTAGAGACTTGATCATGGCCATTCATTTGACATAAAATTAAGAAGCCAAATTTGACTTTTCCACCTAAAAGATTACTACTCATCAACACCTTCTCTTTCTTCTTCCTCTCCACTTCTCCATGCCATTTTCTTCTTCTTCTTCTCCTCCATTTTCTTCAATTTCTTACCTCTAAACTACCATTAAACTATCAAATTAAATCAAAGTTTAGTGATTAACCCTTTGAGAATTAAGTATAAAGAGTAAGAATTTGGAGTCTTTAAGCTTGGAATTTGAAGTTACCATTCAAGCAAGTAAGTTGTCAATTTTAAGTTTTGTGAATTAATAGGTAGAATTCAAGATTTAGACATGTAATTGATGCATTAAATCATGCTCTATCTATTTCTTGTCTCAATTTTTGATTTTAATGTAAATTTCTCTTACTTTGAAGAGGTTGGTGAACCCTCTCTAAAAGGAAAGGAGAAAGCCAAGGAATTGAACATAAGTTGAGCTACAAGTAAGAGAAATTTAATGCATTCTTGTGTCAATTTTTGATTTTAATGGAAATTTCTCTTACTTTGAAGAGGTTAGTGAACCCTCTCTAAAAGGAAAGGAGAAAGCCAAGGATTGAGGCTTTCCAAGATTCTTTAAGCTTGTTTAAGAGGTTAGTGCAATAATACTTTCCTTCTCCTTTCATTTCTTAAGTTTTCAATTTTTAGGTTTAAATGTGATTTTGAGAATTCATGTTTTTAAATGAAAAGTTAGGGGTTCTATGTGAATTGTTTAGAATTGATGAATTTTGA
>CANUEX010005642.1:0-46945 GCA_948099535.1 Jatropha multifida
TGCTAAGGAAAACAGTTAGCATACTTGACATTTTCCTCAGTTCAGATTCAACTGAAAATATGTGATACTATGTTCTTTCTACTTTAACGTTCTTTTTTCTTACTTTATTTTTTAAATTTATTTCTTGCATCTTTCTTGTGCCTTTTACACTTCAGTTCTACCGTTCACACTAATCTACTGAAAAGATAGTTAGCCGCTTATTTGGGTTGGAAACTTCTTGCTCAATTCTTTTTTTTTGATGACATGTTTAAACAAGGCTTGAACCTTCACAAATTTGTGGAGTCAACTTTACCAAATGGAGTGAGTACCATTGTAGATCCAATTCTACTTCAAGAAGGAGGCCAATCAAACGAAAGAATTACGATGGAATGTTTGATTTCCGTACTTGGGATTGGAATTTCTTGTTCTGCTGAATTGGCAAGAGACCGGATGGACATTAGTGATGTTGCCATAGAGCTTTGTTTGATCAGAAATAAGTTAAAAGACATCTGAGAAAGGAGTTCACACTTGAGGAATAGTAGTTATGAATCTTCATCTTAATTTTATCTTCTCTTGTTCTGCTCATAGTCATAGATGAGCAATAGATTGTTTATCAATTAATAAAGGAAAATACCATAAATCCATAAACTGCAGGCTTATCTGATTGCAAAAGAACAGGGGAAAACAACAAATTATTTATTGAATTTCTCCTGATTAGTATTTATTATTGTATTTACTACACTAATTAATCGGGTTTTTAATTTATTGTTTATATAATTCTTTCCTCCCGTAAAATCCACTCTTCCAAACAGAGTGTTAATTAATGGTTGCCGAGGCAGTTGTCCTTCATTTCACGTGGCGTCGTTCCACGACACTAGGGTCAACGTGAGATTCATTGAAAATGTCGTTTAATCTTGGACTTGGACTAGTGCTTTGTCGATTTTGACCTCATAAATACAGACAGGATAAGAAGAGACTTGCAGACATATTACTGCTAGTTGAATGGAAGAAAAAGTAGAGCAAAAAGTCTACAACTTGGAAACTCCTGTTCGTAGAAATTTAATGAATAAAGAATTTCTGCAACCTAAATACGGGGCTAAACTGAATCAAATGCCGGGAATGATCAATGACTCACTATAATATGGGCTTATGATCTGAATAGCTTAATCATTCCTGACATGAGTCCCTCATCAGTTTTAGGGGTCACTTAAATAGTTGCAGTTTTTACATATTCTTCCATTACACACAGAACCTTTTATTAACACCACAAGAATGGGTTCTGTGTACTGCTCGTCACGTTTTTTCATCTACGCCACTCTTTATCTGTTGTTCTTTGCCACAGGAATAGACTCAATTGCTGGAAATCAGACTGATCAACTAGCCCTGATTGAGTTCAAAGCCGGAATAGCTGCTGACCCCCTTGGGTTTATGAGCTCATGGAATGAAACCGTCCATTTTCGCCAATGGTATGGGGTCACTTGTGGCCGCCGGCACCCGAGGGTCACAATATTGGACCTCAGTTCCTTAAAACTTGCAGGCACCATGTCTCCATATGTTGGTAATTTGAGCTTTCTAAAGGTACTAGACCTTAGAAACAATAGCTTCACATAATATTCCTCCTGAAATTGGTCGTTTGCGAAGACTACAAATACTATACCTACAGAATAATTCTCTCAATGGTGAGATACCATCAAATACTTCTGGATGTTTTAACCTTATTGATTTAATTCTTTTGAACAACAATCTGATAGGAAAAGTTCCTGCGGAGCTCGCCTATCTCTCGGAGCTTCTATATCTTTTTATACCTATGACAATCTAACAGGAACAATCCCTCATTTTCTTGGAAACTTGTCTTCTCTTGCTACTCTTTCTCTAGCTTTCAACAACTTTGTTGGAAATATTCCAGATGCTTTAGGAGAACATAAAAATTTTCAGTATTTTGACGTCTTCAATTATAAGTTGTCTAGCATTATCCCTCTCTCAATCTTCAATCTTTCTTCCATTACATATTTGGATATAGCAGTTAACCATTTTGAAGGATTTCTTCCTGCAGATTTGTTCACCAGTCCTCCAAATCTTAAAAAGAACCTTGGTTTTGCTATGAACCAATTTACCGGTCCCATTCCTAATTCAATATCTAATGCTTCCAAAATAGTCCATCTTCAGTTGCAGGGAAACGCTCTCACAGGAAAAGTGCCTCCTTCAGTAAGATTCAACTTTCCAGTGCTTATTATTAGTCACAATCGTCTTGGAAATGGAGAAGTTGATGACTTGAGATTTCTATGCTCTTTGACTAATTCCAGCATTTTGCAGGAGTTGGATATTAGTGAGAATAACTGGAGGGTCCTTACCTCAGTGCATTGGCAACTTGTCATCCAATCTTGAAATTTTTTGTCTACACAAAAATCAAATATCTGGAAGCATTCAACTGGTATGGGAAATCTGGTCAACTTGGCAATTCTAGAAGTTTATAGCAACAAGCTTTCAAGTATGATTCCCCTGAGTGTTGGAAATCTGTAAAATGTAGTGGTTATGAGGTTCCATGAGAACAAGATCTTTGGACCGATTCCATAATCTCTCGGAAACCTTACAAAGTTGAATAGACTTATTTTGCTGATAATAACCTTCAGGGTATCATTCCTTCAAGCCTAGCTAATTGCAAATATTTGCAAGGGATGGATTTTTCTGGGAACAATCTCAGTGGCATCTTACCACCACAGGTTATTGGCCTCTCATCCTTGTAAATTTATGCTGGTTTTGCACAAACTATTTCACTGGTTCCCTTCCAATAGAAGTAGGCAATTTGAAAGCCTTAGGTATATTGGATGTCTCTAACAATATGTTATCAGGTGAGATACCAAAAGTCTTGGGAGCTGCACAGGTCTAGAGTACCTATACATGAACGGGAACAGTTTCAAACGGTCCATTCCTTTGTCTCTTAGTGCATTGAGAGGTCTTCAAGAATTGGATTTTTCTCACAATGATTTGTCCGGACAAAATTCCTGAATTTTTGGCAAGGTTTAATTCATTGCTCCAGTTGAACTTATCATCTTTCAATGATTTTGAAGGGATATTGTCAACTGATGGAGTCTTCAAGAACACAAGCATTACTTCAGTCATGGGAAACAACAAGCTCTGTGGAGGCATACCTGAGTTCCAGCTGCCCGTTTGCCACCTCAAAAGATCCAACAAGAGGAGACTAAAGATAATCATTGCTACCGTGATAGGACCATCGGGAGCAATTTTAGTGGTGTTGTCTTTTCTAGTTCTTTTGAGGTTTAAAAAGAAAAGACAAAAACTTGCTTCATCCAATTCAGATAATTTTCTTCCGAATGTTCCCAAGGTGTCACGTAACGATCTCCATAAGGCCACTGATGGGTTCATCTCGACAAATTTTTTTGGTAGCGTCAGTTTTGGATCAGTATATAAAGGAATTCTTAATGAAGGCAGGCAAACCGTAGCTGTTAAAGTTCTTAACCTCCAGTATCATGGTGCAGCAAAGAGTTTCATGGCGGAATGTGAAGCATTTAGGAATATCAAACACCGAAATTTGGTCAAGATTGTAACTGCATGTTCAAGTGTGGACTATCAGGGCAATGACTTTAAGGCACTAGTTTATGAGTTCATGGTCAATGGGAGTCTTGAAGAATGGTTGCATCCACGTGTTCTAGTAAATAGGATGCATGAGGGTACAAGATTCTAAATCTAATTCAAAGAGTAAATATTGCAATTGATGTTGCTTCTGCAATTGAGTATCTTCATCATCATTCTGGGACTCCAATAATCCATTGTGATCTCAAGCCAAGCAATGTGCTTCTCGATGATGCAATGACTGCCCATATTGGTGACTTTGGGCTGGCAAAATTCCTGTCACATGGCATCCACAATCATTTTTCTAATCAGTCAAGTTCTGCTGGATTACAAGGAACTATTGGTTATGCTCCTCCAGGTAAGCAGTTTTTCTTTTCATTTTTCATCTTAGAAAAATTTCAACTTGATAGGTTTAAAACGTGATGTCTATTATAAGGATTGCAGAATATGGACTAGGAAGTGAAGTTTCCAAACAAGGTGATGTTTATAGTTATGGAATTCTCTTGCTGGAGATGTTTACGGGAAAGAGGCCTACTGATGACATGTTTAAAGAAGGTTGGAATCTTCATGAATTTGTAAAGTCAGCTTTCTCAAATAGAGCGAGTACAATTGTTGATCCAATTCTTATTCAATGAGGCCAATCAGATGGCAAAATTATGGTGGAATGTTTAATCTCCATACATGGAATTGGAATTTCTTGTTCAGCTGAATCACCAACAGACCAGATCGACATCAGTGATGCCCTTATAAAGCTTTGTTTGATCAGAGATAAGTTAAAAATCTCCCTAGGAAGAAATGCACGCCCGAGCAATATTACTCGTATATAAATGAGAAAGATATATTATTTTTTTGTTTATCAATAGAAGGAAAGTTCCATAAACTGCAGTTGGTTAATTAATATATAGTATTGTTTGGTATGCTTTCTTTCTTCTTGGGTTAATTATATGAATGTTGATTGCAAAAAATTTTGGTTTAGATACCAAAGGAGATGTTTATATAGTATTGGGATACTACTGTTAGAAATGTTACAGAAAAGAGGCCAACGGATGACATGTTTCTGGATAGTCCATGCCTTCACAACTTCTGTAGAACCTTGCCGGAGAAAATGGCTGATACTGTGGATCCAAAACTGCAGCCTGATATAAACAGAGCAAGGACCGTACAAGAATGCCTGTTTTCTGTGCTCAGTCTTGGGGTTTCATGTTCTATGGAAATACCTGGAGACCGGAGGAAAATAGAAGATGTAGTTATAGAATCACATTTGATAAAAAGGAACCTTATGGATTGAAGTTAAGACTGTTAAACTTCTGAAGTGTCTGTTTGATTTAATCGCATACTTTTAGCATGATACTTGTTATAGAAAAAGCTGTTCTTGTATTGATATTACAAAGAAATTTTAATGTCATAATGAGGGTTGAATGATTGTTTTTAATGTAAAGTATATGTATATGCACATTTTATAACTACACAATTCACGTTCACATCGTATTATTAAATTATTCAAACGCAACGAAGCATACCTAACATTTCCATAAGATGCTTCTGATATTGAAATTTTCATCCATTTTTTTGAATCTTCCTAACCGGTTAATGGTTTTCAAATTGACGCAAATTGATATCAGTATTGATTTCAAGATGGGATTTTTTTTTCATAAATATGTTTAGAATTCTTAATCTTATTTTCTTTTTGTTTTACATTTATGTCTGGCTGTGTAACTAGTTTGTCACGCCAGGAATATTTATATATATATATATTTTAAATTATAAGGAGCAAATATTTTGATGCAGCCTTAGTTGCCGTCACAATCAAAACAAGCAATAATGTCTCCTGCCATTTTCTTAAATATAAATTGCTGACTTCTGAGCTTGATGTATTGCGGATACAAAAGGCCAAATAGAACAAACAATATGTAAGATTACCCTGCTTAGAACTTTCGACCTGTCAATTTGTAGAAATTTAATAAATTAAGAACGTTTATAAGCCAAACGATATGTAGTATAATATGGGATTTCATACATAATCAGTCCTCGTATTAGTTCCTCAGTTTGTCTTCCATTGTATAGAGAGCCTTCTAACTCTGTAGGAATGAGCTCTATATACTTCTGGTCTTGTTTTTTAAACTCTGCTACTGTTTGTCTGTTGTTCTTTGACACAGGAACATACTCAATTGGCGGAAATGATACTGATCAACAAGCCCTGCTCGACTTCAGGGCCGGAATAGCATCTGACCCTTTTGGAGTTATGAGCTCATGGAATGGTTCCATCCATTTCTGCCAATGTTATGGGCTTACTTGTGGCCGCAGGCACAGGAGGGTCACAATTTTGGACCACTGTTCCTTAAAACTTGGGGGGTATCATATCCTCATATATTGGTAATTTGAGCTTTCTAAGGGTACTACACCTTTATAACAATAGCTTCACCCATAATATTCCTCCTGCAATTGGTCGTTTGCGAAGACTACAGATATTATAGCTACTTAATAATTCATTCACTGGTCAGATCCCGTCCAATTTCTAGATGTTCTAATCTTATTCGTTTAAGTGTTCAGAACAACAATCTAATAGGAAAAGTTCCTGTGGAGCTTGGCTATCTCTTGAAGCTTCAATACCTTCATATAGCTCATAACAATCTAACAGGAACAATCCCTCATTTTCTTGGAAACTTGTCTTCTCTTAGTGCTCTCTCTATAGCTACAAACAACATTGTTGGAAATATTCCTTATGCTATCGGACAACTTCAAAAACTTAACTTCTGACAGTGAATAATTTGTCTGGCACTGTCCCTTCCTCAATCTTCAATCTTTCTTCTATTACACTTTTGGATGTAGGACTCAACAATTTTGAAGGATTTCTTCCCTCAGACTTATTCACTCTCTTCCAAATCTTCAATTCCTGAGTTTTTGTTGGAGATTGAGAGGAGGAGACAAAATAAAAAAGCAATACAGAGTTTAACGAAGTAAAGAATGAAGTTGATTCAAAGATAAACCTTTTTTTTTTCTTCTTCATTTTTCTTGCAAAGGTCTCCCCTCTCAAGCTCTTGGCTTTCACGTTATTCTCTCTTTTTACATTCATTAGGAAGGGATGCTTTATATAGCAACATAACACTAACTTTCTACAAATCAATACTAACTTCCCATGATTTAAGGATGTCTGTCTTTTTGTTTATGGCTGAATTTAAGCTATACTATAACTACATTCAACATTCAAATATTCTAGAGCTTTCATACAAAAAACAATTCATGAAAAATAACAGCACTTAGTATCACTGCATCAAAGGAAGCTACTGTCAACAGTTTTGCTGTTAACCAATTTACTGGTCTCATTCCTAATTCAATATCTAATGCTTCCAATCTAGGTTACCTTGTGTTGCAGCAAAACTATCTCACAGGAAAAGTGCCTTCCTTAGAGATATTGAACATTCAAGATCTTTTAATTGGTCTAAATAGTCTTGGAAATGGAGAAGTTGATGATTTGAGATTTCTCCGTTCTCTGACTAATGCAAGCATTTTGCTGGCGGTTGCATATTGGCCAGAATAACTTTGGAGGGTCCTTATCTGAGTGCATTGGCAACTCGTCATCCAATCTTGAAATGTTTTATCTATATGAAAATCAAATATCTGGAAGCATAGCTAGTACTGGAAATCTTATCAACTTGTTGCTTCTAGTAGTAATGAACAACAACCTTTCAGGTATGATACCCCAAGAAATTGGAAATCTGCAAAATGTAGTAGTTATAAGTTTTAGTGAGAACAAGTTCTTTGGACCCATCCCATATCCTCCCTTGGAAACCTGATAAGGTTGAGTAAACTTCATTTTTCTAATATTAACTTGCAGGGTACCATACCTCCAAGTCTAGGTAATTGCATATCTTTGCAGCTGCTGACATTTTTTGCGAACAATCTCAGTGGTATCTTACCTCCACAAGTTATTGGCCTCTCATCCTTGTCAATTTTTGCTAGTTTTGCACAAAACTATTTCACTGATTCCCTTCCACTAGAATTAGGCAATTTGAAAGCCTGAGGTATCTTGGATGTCTCTGACAACCTGTTATCACGTGAGATACCAAAAAGTCTTGGGAGCTGCACCAGTCTAGAGCACCTCTACATGAATGAGAACCGTTTCCAAGGGTCCATTCCTTTCTCTCTCAGTTCATTGAGAGGCATTGAAGAATTGGATTTTTTCTCACAACAAGCTGTACGGAGGTATACCTGAATTCCAATTGCCTGTTTGCCACCAAAAAAGATCCAACAATAGGAGACTAAAGGTAATTATTTCTACCATAATAGGACTATCAGGAGCAATTTTGGTGTTCTTGTCTTTTCTAGTGCTTTTGAGGTTTAAAAAGAAAAGACAAGGACCTGCTTCATCCAGTTCAGAAAATTCTCTTCTAAAAGTTCCCGAGGTGTCATATAACGATCTCCATAAGGCCACTGATGGGTTCTTATCAGCAAATTTAATTGGTAGTGGTGGTTTTGGATCTGTATATAAAGGATTTCTTAAAGAAGGCAAGCAAAAAGTAGCTGTTAAGGTCCTCAATCTCCAGTATCATGGTGCAGCTAATAGTTTCATGGCGAAATGTGAAGCCTCGAGGAATATCAGACATCGTAATGTAGTAAAGATTGTAACTGCATGTTCAGCTGGGACTCCAATAGTCTATTGTGACCTCAATCCAAGCAGTGTTCTTCTCGATGATGAAATGATTGCTCATATTGGTGACTTTGGGCTGGCAAAATTTATTTGCCGTAGTATCCAAAATAATTTTACCAATCAATCAAAGTTCTGCTGGATTACGAGGAACTATTGGTTATGCTCCTCCAGGTAGGCAATTTTTCTTTTCTTCTCTTTTTAGCTTAGAAAAAAATTCAACTTGCAGAATCAAAATGCTATCCTTTTACAATATCTAACTTAAGAATTGCAGAATATGGACTGGGAAGTGAAGTATCAACACAATGTGATGTTTATGGTTATGGGATTCTCCTGTTAGAGATGTTTACGAGGAAGAGGCCAACTGATGAAATGTTTGAAGAAGGTTGGAATCTTCACAATTTCGTGGAGTCAGCCTTACCAAATAGAGTGAGTGCCACTGTAGATCCAATTCTCCTTCAAGAAGGCCAATCAGTTAGTAGAATTATGATTGAATGTTTAATTTCTTGTTCTGCTGAATCGCCGACAGATCGGATGGACATCAGTGATGCTCTCATAAAGCTTTGTTTGATTAGAGAAAAGTTAAAAAAACTCGCTAGGAAGAAATGCACGTTGATCAAATATTTAACATCATGAAAGAAGATGTACTATCTCTTGTTTTGGTATTTACTGTATTAATTTATTAAGTTCTTGTTAATTGTTTAGATGTGTTATGCAGTTTTCCACTATAAAATACAACTTGCATTTTCCATTGCCAAGTGATGGTCATTTTCGCACTGTGCAATTTATTCGCGATAATATCTCCATTGGCAACTTCTCTCCACTTGTTCTTTGGACTGCTCCAATTCTAGAATGTTTGACTTTTGTTCGTGTTTTTTTTCTTTTGACATAGGAGAAACAAGAAAAGGACAATTGAAAAATTGTAGAAGTAAAACATAAATGTTTTTAAAGATTATATGTTCGAATTGAATCAACAAAAATTAATAAAAAAGTTTCTCATATGAATTTCAGAGAGAAAAGCAATTGAATTGAGAGAATACGATATATTTCTCATTGAAGAAGAAGAAGATGATAGTCAGTTACTTCCAACGTATTTACAAGAGATATGAATATATATCTGCATTAGTCTAGGTGCATCTCATGTGTTTTACTTTACAACTCAGCAATTCTGTTAGGTTGATTAGGATCTAGTACAGGCTGTCTATGATAAATAGTATATACTCAACAATTTCTGTTTAATAAATCTAACAAAGAGAGGTTGTCTTTTAACTATCAATGATGAAAAATGGAGGAATTCTTATTAACCAAAAAATGAAAGAATAGTTACATATCTTTTTATACATAAAGAAAAGCTAATTAACTGAGAATACTAGAATAACTTATTAACTAGCTAATAACTTTGATTAACCAGCTAACAAATCAAGCTGACATGGAAATATCCAAATTAACCAATTTGCTCTCTGTGGGACCACTTGCTATGACAGTTGGATCTAACATCCCCCCGCAAGCTGGAGCATAGATATCAATCATGCTCAGCTTGGAAATGAAATGCTGCAATGAGGAAGCAGGTAATGGTTTAGTGAATATATCAGTTGTTTGAGAAGCAGAATTAACAGGAAGCAACTTTATAATGCTTGCTTGATATTTTTCCCTAACCAAATGACAGTCAATTTCTATATGCTTTGTTCTTTCATGGTATGTGGGATTGACTGCTATTTGCAAAGCAGACTTATTATCATAGTATAACAAAGCTGGCTTGAGGTGTGAAACATGAAAATCAGCAAGTAAGTACAACAACCATTGTAATTCACACGTAGTAGATGCCAGGGCCCTATATTCTGTTTCTGAAGATGATCTAGAGATGGTATTTTGCTTTTTAGCTTTCCAAGAAATTAAAGAAGAACCAAGGAACACACAAAAACTAGTGATGGATTTCCTAGTGTCAATACAACCTGCCCAATCAGAATCACTAAACCCTTTCAAATGTAAATTTGAATTGGTAGGGAAGAATAAACCGGCACCTGGGGCAACTTTTAAATATCAAAGAAATCTGTGAGCTAGCTGCATATGCAATGTTGTAGGAGAATCTAAGAATTGACTCAACTGTTGTGTAATAAAAGCAATATCAAGTCTTGTTGAAGTCAAATAAAGGAGTTTACCAATTAATCTCCTATAAGAAACAATATCTTGCAAAGGCTCACCCTTATGTTTACTCAATTTTGTTTTAATATCCGTAGGTGTTGCTGCAGGTTTGGATTCAAGAAAACCAGTTTCAAAGAGTATGTCTAGAGTATACTTTTTTTGTGTAAGAGTAATACCAGCCGCTGATCTTGTCACTTCAAGGCCTAAAAAATATTTCAAATTTCCAATATCTTTGATTTTAAACTGAATATCCAATTGCCTCTTAACAGAGTCTATCTCATTTAAATCAGTCCCTGCTAATAAGATATCATCTACATATACTAAAAAAGCTATAATATGAGATGATGTCTTCTTGATAAACAATGAAAAATTTGCCTGAGACTGAACATAACTAAGGGAGAGTAAGAGTTGAGTCAATTTATGGTTCCATTGTCTGCTAGCCTGCCTTAAACCATAAAGAGACTTTTGTAAACGACAAACCTGATCAGGTTGTGATGAATGGAATCCAGGAAGAAGTACCATGTAGACTTCTTCATTAAGGTCACCATGCAAAAAAGCGTTATTAACATCAAGTTGCTTTAAATGCCAATTACATGTTGCAGTTAAAGCTAAAAAGACTCTGATAGTTGTGATTTTCGCAACAGGTGAAAATGTTTCAAAGAAATCAATACCTTCTGTTTATGTAAAACCTTTGGCAACTAAATGTGCCTTGTACCTTTCTATACTCCCATCTGCTTTATATTTGATTCTAAATACCCACTTACAACCTATAACAGGTTTGTTAACAGGTTTAGGAACAATTCTCCAAGTATTATTTTGTTCTAATGCCTGAATTTCCTCTTGCATAGCCTTCTACCAACATGCATGCTTAACAACTTGATTATAGGTTTTGGGTTCAGTGTGAAGTGTAAGAGCATAAGAAAACATTTTGTAAGCAGGAGAAAGGTTGTTGTAAGAATAAATTGAGAAAATAGAATGAGGACTAGTCTGTTTACCTGAAGATGTAGATGAAGGAACAACTGATCTTGACATTAAAGACATTGTGCAACGATAATCTTGTAAGTAATGAGGTGGTTTCCTAACTCTAGTGGAACTTCTTACACTAGCTGGAGCATGATTATGGGCAGATGAAGGGGCAGCAGGACCTTGGATAGAAGTAATGACATCAGTATGGATAGGTGTAGAATTACTAATAAGAGGAACAAAAGAAGTTGGGGGAGAAGATATACTAGAAGATGCACTAAATGAATCGGACATTAGAATGGGAAAAGAATCAAAGAAGGATAAAGATGTGTCTTAGGGTAAAGGAATGTTGTCAAAAGAGTGAAAACTTGAAGAATCATGAAAGAGAAAAACAGATTCACAGAAATAGACATTTCTTGAAACAAATATGTTCCTAGATTGAAGAGCCAATAAAAGATATCCTTTCGTACCTGGTTTGAAACCAAGAAAAATACATTTAGTTGCTCTAGTATCAAATTTAGATCTTTGAGTAGAAAGAGTAGATGCGTAACACAAAGATCCAAAGACTTGAAGATCAGTAAAGATAGGAGGTTTAGAGTAAAGAAGTTCAAATGGAGTTTTGTTTTGTATTAAAGGTGATGGCAATCTATTGATGAGATGGACAACATAAGAAATGCAATACGACCAATACTGTAAAGGAATTTTAGATTGAAATAAAAGTGATCTAGCAACATTTAAGATATGTTGGTGTTTCCTTTCCACTAAACCATTTTGTTGTGGTGTTTCCACACAAGATGTTTGATGAATACAACCCTTAGCAGCAAAGAAAACTGGCATTTGAAATTCTACTCCATTATCTGTTCTGAAATTTTGAATTTTAGTTTCAAATTGTGTTTCAACAAGATTAAAGAAAGACTGAACTATTTCCCTAGTTTGAGACTTATTAGAAAGAAGAAAGACCCAAGTAAACCTTGTATAGTCATCGACAACAGTAAGAATCTATGATTATGAATTGAAGGAATTGAGAAAGGCCCCCATATATCAACATGAACAAGCTCAAAAGCTTTATTAGTAATGGAATGACTTACAGGAAAAGGCACATGTTTTTGCTTAGCTAAATGACACACATCACAATTGAATGAGTGCTTATTAGAAATAGAAGGAATGAAATCTTGAAGTAAAGCTAATCTAGCAGCAGATGGGCGTCCCATTCTGTAATGCCAGTAAGCAAAAGAAACAGGTGCAGTAAGAAAAGTATGTGCTGGAAAAGAATTAACAGATGGTTTTGATGCAGAAGTTGTCATTGCATAAAGTCCTTCAGAAATTTCAGTTGTACGAATCATCTTCGAGGTCTTCAGATCCTGAATCAAACAATTATATTGGTAGAAATGAAAACAAATGTTAGAGGTGGTAGTAGCTTTTTTTATAGACAAAAGATTATAAGTAAATTGAGGTAAATAAAATACCTCTGTGAGAACTAAAGAAGATGAAAGAATTACAGTACCAGAAATAGAGGCTAATAAGGTTGATCCATCAGGAAGAGTAACCGTAATAGGAATGATAGGTTTATAAGAAGAAAAATTGGTTAAGGAATAAGTGACATGATCTGTAGCACTAGTGTTAAGAATCCAAAAGGTTGATTTAGTAGAACAAGTGAAAACAAAGGAGTTACCTGATTGTGGAGTGAAAGAGGAGACTAAATTGGTTACAGAATGGGCGTTTGGAGTAGCTGTTGAAGATGATGCAGCATGAGTCATACTAGAAGTAGAAACAGGAATAGAACTAAGTTGAGAAGCTTGAACCATTGCAATTAAATCTTGACATTGTTTAGGTATAAATTGATATCCAGAACCAAAAGTGTCGCCAATAATTGGATGCTCTTGTGATGATTCAGATGCAGAAATATAATGAACAGAAGAAGCATGTGCTCTTGGTCTAAAAGAGTTATTAGGTGCTCTAGGCCGAGAAGTATATCCTGGAGGGTACCCATGCTTCTTGTAGCAAGTATCCACAGTGTGTTTATGCTGTCCACAATATGAACAAAATCTTATATCTCCAGATTTGGTAGAAAATTATGAATTCCTTGGCATAGATTGTGTATTTCTTGGTGCAAATTGTGAGTATCTTGGAGAATGTGCAACAAGTACTTTGTTCTCAGCAACCACAACATTACCAAAAGGATGCAACTGTCTCTCTTGTTGAATAACCAAAGAAAAAGTTTTATTGATTGAAGGCAGAGGATCTATCATCATTATCTGAGTTCTAATAACTGAATACTATTCATTGAGCCCTTTCAAAAACTTAATCACATAATCTTGGTCTTGATATTCCTTCAACTTTAAAAAAGCACCACAAGAGCATTTATTCGTGCAAGAACAAACAGACATAGGTCGAAAACTCAAAAATTCATCCCATGGAACTTTCAATTTCGTGTAATACTCAGTAATTGACTCTTCACCTTGTTTCAACACAGAGATTTCTTCCAAAATATTAGAAATTCAAAGAGCATTACCTTGAGAAAACCTTTCTTTAAGATCAGCCCAAACATTAGAAGCCTTGTCAATCCATAAGATGCTTTGAGTGATTGCAGGAGCAATTGAGTGAATTAACCATGAAAGAACATGGTATTGCATCTTTCCCAAGCAGGAAATTCAGGATCTGTAACTGCTGGAGGTGGTAAGCTTCCATTAACAAACTTAAACTTATTCTTCGATACTAAAGCCATTTTCATGGCTCTACACCAAGAGTGGTAGTTAGTTCCGGATAGAGGAGGAGATACAGGAGTTAAAGCTGGATTTTCATTTGGATGTAAAAAATAGGGATTTGATGGATTCATAAGTCACCATTTGTGAGATTTGGAGAGAAAGAAAATGAAGAGAAAAAAAAAAATTGCAGTAGAAGAACCTTGAAGAAAAAACCTTCATGAGGAGTGCTCTGATACCATGACAAAATTAACTATCAATGATGAAAAATGGAGGAATTCTTATTAACCAAAAAATGAAAGAATAGTTACAAATCTTTTTATACATAAAGAAAGGCTAACTAACTGAGAATACTAGAATAACTTGTTAACCAGCTAATAACTTTGATTAACCAGCTAACAAATCAAGCTGACATGGAAATATTCAAATTACCAATTTGTTCTCTTTGGGACCACTTGATATAATAGCTGGATCTAACAATATATATATATATATAATTGAAAGCTCAGTAAAAATCACCCTCAATAAATAAAATGAGAAAATGACTTTGGCCTCAGACGTGCATGCATAGAATTTTCCACTTCCACAGTACTAATTTTGTGGTAGTAGTTGAGCGGAAGAAAGACTCACGAAAGACTGAATCAAAGGCTTGTAATTAATGATCTCAATAGCATATATCAATCCTCATATGTATCTCTCAGTTTTCAGGATCATAGAAAACCTGCAAGAGTTATTGTCCTCTTATTGTAGACAGCAATGGGCTCTTTATACTTTTGCTCATCTGTTTTCATCTGTACTTCTGTTTGTCTGTTCTTTGTCACAGGAACTTACTCGATTGGTGGAAAAGACACTGATCAACTTGCCTTGCTCCAGTTCAAGACCAGAATAGCTGATGACCCTTTTGGGGTTATGAGCTCATGGAATAGTACCATCCACTTTTGCCAATGGTATGGGGTTACTTGTGGCCACCGGCACCAGAGAGTCACCATATTAGACCTCAGTTCCTCAAAACTTGGGGGCATCATATCCCCATACGTTGGTAATTTGAGCTTTCTAAAGGTACTAGATCTTGAAAACAATAGCTTCACTCATAATATTCCTCCTGAAATTGGTAGTTTGCGAAGACTACAAATATTAAACCTACTCAATAATTCACTTACTGGTCAGATCCCATCCAATATTTCTAGATGTTCTAACCTTATTCGTTTAAGCCTTTGGAACAACAATCTAATAGGAGAAGTTCCTGAGGAGCTTGGCTATCTCTCGAAGCTCCAATATCTTGATATACATAATAACAATATAACAGGATCAATACCTCATTTCCTTGGAAACTTGTCTTCTCTTACTGCTCTCTCTATGGCTACAAACAATTTTGTTGGAAATATTCCTAATGCTATAGGACAACTTAAAAAACTTAACTTTTTAATCCTCACAGAGAATAATTTGTCTGGCACTTTCCCTTCCTCAATCTTCAATCTTTCCGCTATTACACTTTTGGATATAGGACTCAACAATTTTGAAGGATTTCTTCCAACAGATTTCTTCACCTCTTTTCCAAATCTTCAGTTCCTGAGTTTGGCTGTTAACCAATTTATTGGTCCCCTTCCTAATTCAATATCTAATGCTTCCAATCTAGTCAATCTTGTGTTGCAGCAAAACCATCTCACAGGAAAAGTGCCTTCCTTAGAGAGATTGAACATTCGAGATCTTTTAATTGGTCTAAATAGTCTTGGAAATGGAGAAGTTGATGATTTGCGATTTCTCTGTTCTTTGACTAATGCCAGCAATTTGAAGCGGTTGAATATTGGCAGCAATAACTTTGGAGGGTCCTTACCTGAGTGCATTTGCAACTTGTCATCCAAGCTTGAAATGTTTTATCTTCATGAAAATCAAATATCTGGAAGCATTCCGACTAGTATTGAAAATCTGGTCAACTTGTTTCTTCTAGTAGGGGAAAACAACAACCTTTCAGGTATGATTCCCCAGAGCATTGGAAAGCTGCAAAATCTAGTGATCATGAGTTTCAGCGGGAACAAGTTCTTCGGACCTATTCCATCATCTCTTGGAAACCTAACAAGTTTGAATAGACTTTATTTTGCTAATAATGACCTTCAGGGTACCATTCCTTCTAGTCTTGGTAACTGCACATCTTTGCAAGTGCTGCAATTTTTCGCAAACAATCTCAGTGGAACCTTACCTCCACAAGTTATTGGCCTCTCATCCTTGTCAATTTATGCTGGTTTTGCAAAAAACTATTTCACTGGTTCCCTTCCAACAGAAGTAGGTAATTTGAAAGCCTTAGGGATCTTGGATGTCTCCGACAACCTGTTATCAGGTGAGATACCAAAAAGTCTCGGGATCTGCACAAGTCTAGAGTACCTATACATGAACGGGAACCATTTCCAAGGTTCTATTCCTTTCTCCCTCAGTTCATTGAGAGGTCTTCAAAAACTGGATTTTTCTCACAACAATTTGTCCGGACAAATTCCTGGATTTTTAGCTAGTTTTAATTCATTGGTCAGTTTGAATTTATCTTTCAATGATTTTGAAGGCATAGTACCAACAGATGGAGTCTTCAAGAACGCAAGCATTACTTCAGTTATGGGAAACAGCAAGCTATGCGGAGGCATACCTGAGTTCCAGCTGCCTATTTGCCACTTGAAAAGATCCAATAAAAGAAAACTAAAGGTAATCATTGCTACCATAGCTGGAATATCAGGAGCAATTTTGGTAGTGTTGTCTTTAGTATTTCTTTTGTGGTTTAAAAAGCAAAGACAGAATCCTTCTTCATCCACTTCAGAGGTTCCTCTTCTTGAAGTTCCGAAGGTGTCATTCAACGATCTCCATAAGGTCACTGATGGGTTCTCATTGGCTAATTTAATTGGTAGTGGCAGTTTTGGATCTGTTTATAAAGGAATGCTTACTGAAGGCCGTCAAACGGTAGCTGTTAAGGTGCTTAACCTCCACTACCACGGTGCAGTTAAGAGTTTCATGGCGGAATGTGAAGCCTTGAGGAATATCAGACATCGAAATCTTGTAAAGATTGTAACTGCATGTTCAGGTGTGGACAATCAAGGCAATGACTTCATGGCACTAGTTTATGAGTTCATGGTCAATGGCAGTCTCGAGAAATGGTTGCATCCATCTCTTGTCGCAGTCAATGGAATGCAAGAAAGATACATGTTTTTAAATCTAATTCAAAGAATAAACATTGCAATTGATGTTGCTTTTGCAATTGAGTACCTTCATCATCATTCTGGGACTCCAATAGTCCATTGCGACCTCAAGCCAAGCAATGTTCTTCTCGATGATGAAATGATTGCTCATATTGGTGACTTCGGGCTGGCAAAATTCCTTTCACATAGCATCCAAAGTAAATTTTCCAATCAATCAAGTTCTGCTGGATTACGAGGAACTATTGGTTATGCTCCTCCAGGTAGGTGGTTTTTCTTCTTCTTTTTCCTTTTTTCTTTTTCTATCTTAGGAAATTTCAACTTGTTAGAATTAAAATGCTATTCTTTTACAAGTTCTAACTTAATAATTGCAGAGTATGGACTGGGAAGTGAGGTTTCAACACGAGGTGATGTTTATAGTTATGGCATTCTCTTGTTGGAGATGTTTACGGGGAAGAGGCCTACTGCTGATATGTTTAAAGAAGGTTTGAATCTTCACAAATTTGTGGAGTCAGCTTTACCAAATGAAGTGAGTGCCGTTGCAGATCCATTTCTCTTTCAAGAAGGCGGCCAATCAAATGAAAGAGCTATGATTGAATGTTTGATTTCCATACTTGGGATTGGAGTTGCTTGTTCTGCTGAATTGCCAACAGAGCGGATGGACATCAGCGATGTTGCCATAGAGCTTTGTTTGATCAGAAATAAGTTAAAAGATTCCCAGAGAAAAAATTCAAGCTCAAGCAATTTTAGTCATGCATGAAACTTTCTTTGTTAATGTTATTTCAGAAGAAGAAATTTAGATGTAGTTTAAATTCCACAATGCTTTAATTGCTAAATATGGAGCTTTCATGTCACAATTCTTCTCCCTCTCTCTTTCTTTTTCTGTTATTTCCTAAACTTTCCCATTACCAAGACCGTTGAAAAGCCCAAGTGCAACGAATGCAATTATGACCACAAGAGCCCAACAAGAAGGCCCATTGAATCCATTAATATTGAGCCGGGTTTGAGGTAGAAAACGATGTCGTATTGCGAAGAACCATTCCATCACGTTCAGGCGTCGCAAAGGCACAAGTCAGGATTGGTCTGTGCGTTCATTTCTTTGACGAACGGAAAAAGTTCTCTGTGGGGCAGAAGACATTAAAGAATTTACTGGGTTTCTCCTGATTTTGAAGCAGTCACTGGTTGTTTAGATATATTCTAGTTTTCAAATTTGCTTTTTTGTTTCGGCTCTTAATTGATTCTAAATCTAATCTTCCAGACTCTTCCAAATTAACCATAAATATTCTAATTAAGTATTAAAACAAGAGCCTTTTCACTTCAATTAATGCTGAATTTTTATTAATTGTTTGCAGCGATAAGTGGTCGTCCTTGTACTGTGCTGAATTTTAGAATCTTCAATTGCTAGGTTCGTTTTTTTAATACTAAGTCTTTGTCTTGATTTTTCCAAGTTCCAAGTACTGTGCTAGTTTTAGATATTCAACAATGGTGGCTAATATACAGTGAATTCCCACTTATCATTAAATTGAAAAAATAAAGAAATTTGTCAAGAGTTGCTTCAATAGTCATTTAATGGAGATGGAGTCTTCTCTAGCTTCAAAGTGCTCAACTGCTAAGTTCGTATTTTCCAAATTCCTATCTTTCTTAGCTAGTTGACTGATTCTGCCAATATATATAATTTGTTCTCTCTTTGCTTTTCAACCAAGTTTTATATCAGTATAATATGGGCTTTAGTGACCTGAATAGCTAAATCATTAGTCCCTCAGTTTTCAGAAATACTGAAAAAAGCAGCAGTTTCCATTGTAGAGATAACCTTTTAACTCTAAAGCAATGGGCTCTTTATACTTCTGCTCATGTTTCTTCATTTATGCTACTGTTTGTCAATTGTTCTTTGTCAATTGTTCTTTATGACCTCATGGAATGACACCTTAGACTTTTGCCAGTGGTACGGGGTTACCTGCGGCCGCCGGCACCGGAGGGTCACTGGATTGGACCTCAATTCCTCAGAACTTGCGGGCACCATATCCCCATACATTGGTAATTTGAGCTTTCTAAAGGTACTAGACCTTCAAAACAATAGCTTCACGCATAATATTCCTCCTGAAATTGGTGGTTTGCAAAGACTACAAAGACTATTCCTAAACAATAATTCATTCACTGGTGAGATTCCATCCAATATTTCTAGGTGCTCTAACCTTATTTACGTAATTCTTTATAACAACCATCTGATAGGAAACATTCCTGTCGAGCTTGGCTATCTCTCGAAGCTTCAGTATCTTTATATACAAATGAACAATCTAGCAGGAACTCTCCCTCATTCTCTTGGAAACTTGTCTTCTCTTGTTATTTTTGCTGCAGCTTATAACAACTTTGTTGGAAATATTCCGCATGCTTTTGGACAACTTAGAAGTCTTACATTTTTAGGCCTCCCTGAAAATAAATTGTCCGGCTTTATCCCTTCCACAGTCTTCAATGTTTCTTCTATTACAGTTCTGGATTTAGGGGGCAACAATTTTAAGGGATTTCTTCCGCCTGATTTGTTCACCTCTCTTCCAAATCTTCAGATACTGAGTTTTGGTTATAACCAATTTACTGGTCCCATTCCCAATTCAATATCTAATGCTTCCAATTTATTCCGTCTTCAGTTTCAAGGAAACAATCTCAAAGGAAACGTGCCTTCTTTAGAAACCCTGAATGTTGGACTGGTTTATGTTGAAGACAATCATCTTGGAAATGTACAAGTTGATGATTTGAGATTTCTCTGTTCTTTAACTAATTCCAGCATTTTGCAAGGATTGGATATTAGCCAAAATAACTTTGGAGGGTCCTTACCTGAATGCATTGGCAACTTGTCACCCAATCTCCAAGAATTGTCTCTAGGTGAAAATCAAATATCCGGAACCATTCCAACCAGTATTGGAAATCTGGTCAACTTGGCACGTATAGAAGTGGATAACAACAAGCTTTCAGGTATGATTCCCCAGAGTATTGGGAATCTGCAAAATGCAGTTGTTATGATTTTCAATGAGAACAATTTCTTCGGACCTATTCCGTCCTCTCTCGGAAACCATACAAAATTGAATAGACTGCATTTTGCTGGTAATAACCTTCAGGGTACCATTCCTTCAAGTCTAGCTAATTGCACATCTTTGCAACTGCTAGATTTTTCTCGAAACAATCTCAGTGGTGTAATACCTCCCCAAGTTATTGGCCTCTCATCCTTGTCAATTTATGCTGCTTTTGCACAAAACTACTTCACTGGCTCCCTTCCAACAGAAGTAGGCAATTTGAAATCCTTAGGTACCTTAGATGTCTCTGACAACATGTTATCTGGTGAGATACCAAGCAGTCTTGGGAGCTGTACTAGTCTAGAGTACCTCTACATGGAGGATAACCGTTTCCAAGGATCCATTCCTTTCTCTCTCAGTTCATTGAAAGGTCTTCAATTTCTGAATTTTTCTCACAACAATTTGTCCGGGCAAATTCCTGGATTTTTGGCTAGCTTTAATTCATTGCACAGTTTGGACTTATCTTTCAATGATTTTGAAGGCATAGTGCCAATTGGTAGAGTCTTCAAGAACGCAAGCATTACTTCAGTTATGGGAAACAGCAAGCTATGCGGAGGCATACCTGAGTTCCAGCTGCCTATTTGCCACTTGAAAAGATCCAATAAAAGAAAACTAAAGGTAATCATTGCTATCATAGCTGGAATATCAGGAGCAATTTTGGTAGTGTTGTCTTTAGTATTTCTTTTGTGGTTTAAAAAGCAAAGACAGAATCCTTCTTCATCCACTTCAGAGGTTCCTCTTCTAGAAGTTCTGATGGTGTCATATAAAGATCTCCATAAGGCCACTAATGGGTTTTTATCAGCTAATTTAATTGGTAGTGGTAGTTTTGGATCTGTATATAAAGGAATTCTTAATGAAGGCCAACATATGATAGCTGTTAAGGTGCTTAACCTTCAGTATCATGGTGCAGCTAAGAGTTTCTTGGCAGAATGTGAAGCCTTGAGGAACATCAGACATAGAAATTTGGTAAAGATCGTCACTGCTTGTTCAGGTGTGGACTATCAGGGCAATGACTTCAAGGCTCTAGTTTATGAGTTCATGGTAAATGGGAGTCTAGATGAATGGTTGCATCCATCTGTTGTAGTAAACAGAATGCATGCAAGATACAGGAATTTAAATCTAATGCAGAGAGTCAATATTGCAATTGATGTTGCTTTTGCAATTGATTATCTTCATCATGATTCTGGGACTCCAGTAGTCCATTGTGACCTCAAGCCGAGCAATGTTCTTCTCGATGATGAAATGACTGCTCATATTGGTGACTTTGGGCTGGCAAAATTTCTTTCTCACAGCTTCCAAAATAATTTTTCTAATCAATCAAGTTTTGCTGGATTACGAGGAACTATTGGTTATGCTCCTCCAGGTAGGTGGTTCTTCTTTTCTTTCCTTTTCTTTTCTTTTCTTTTTTTCTTTTTTCTTTTTTTTTTTTTCTCAGAAAAATTTCTACTTGCTATTATTAAAATGTGATTCTTTACCATATCTAACTTAACAATTGCAGAATATGGACTGGGAAGTGAGGTTTCAACACAAGGTGATGTTTATAGTTATGGCATTCTCTTGTTGGAGATGTTGACAAGGAAGAGGCCTACTGATGAAATGTTTAAAGAAGGTTTGAATCTTCACAAATTTGTAGAGTCAGCCTTGCCAAATGGAGTGACTGCCATTGTAGATCCAACTCTTCTTGGAGGAGGCCAATCAGATGATAGAATTATGATGGAATGTTTGATTTCTATGCTTGGAATTGGAATTTCTTGTTCTGCTGAATCGCCAACCGACAGGATGGACATTAGTGATGTTGCCATAAAGCTTTGTTTGATCAGAGATAAGTTAAAAGTCTCCCGAGGAAGAAATGCACGCTTGAGCAATATTAATCATGCATGAACCTTTCTAGTTAATCTTCCTTAATGTTGTCTTCCCTTTGTTCTACTCATTGTTTGTTAATATTCGTTATTCTACGCATTGAAAGTAATTCTTTGTTTGTTTTTTACTTTTCATAGTTAAATTCTATATTTCTGGAGCTATTTTGGTGAATTTAGATGTAGTTAAGATGTAATATCGGCTCCTTTTCTTCTAAAAAAAATAAAATAAAATTTCAACCTATAAAAAAAAGAAAAGAAATAGGATTATCACATTCCAATTGCAAAGGGGAAGACAATAAAGCTGAGTGAGTTCATTAGATGCTGATTTTCTCCAATTTAATTGAAATTTATGGTTTCATATTTCGTTCTTTTGTGTTTATCTTAGTAATTATGTCCAAACTAATGAAAATGATTTTTCTGTTTGATTTTTGATAAAAACTAAAATAAATTAATCAAAGTATTTGCAGTCTGTTACTGGAAAATGTCAATTGCTAATTTGCTGTGTCTGTGTGGTCCGCCAAGAAGAGACGACTTGACTCTTGCTTTCTAAGAAAAGGACATGCGTCAAGTCGTCTCCTACCTTCCTTACCGACTTTTGAATGAAAGAAATAATTGAGCAAAAATTTTCCAACCCAAAAAGGGGATAGGCTCAATCAATGGATATTAAATATGGGATTTAATGATCTGAACAGCATTATTAATACTGATATTATATTAGTCCCTCAGTTTTCAGGGTCATTGAAAAAACTGCAGTTTTGTTCTTCTATTGTAGAGATAAACCTTTTAACTCCACAGCAATGGGCTATTTATACTTCTACTCATGCTTTTTCATCTGTGCTTCTGTTTGTCTGTTGTTCTTTGTCACAGGAACTTACTCAATTGCTAGAAATGAGACTGATCAACTAGCCTTGCTCCACTTCAAGGCTGGAATAACTGCTGACCCTTTTGGGATTATGAGCTCATGGAATGAAACCATCCATTTCTGCCAATGGTATGGGGTTACTTGTGGCCGTCGGCACCGAAGGGTCACAGTATTGGACCTCAAATCCTTAAAACTTGCGGGCACCATTTCTCCATATATTGGTAATTTGAGCTTCCTAAAGGTATTAGACCTTGTCAACAATAGCTTCACCCATAATATTCCTGCTGAGATTGGTCGTTTGCAAAGACTACAAACACTATACATATTCAATAATTCGCTCACTGGTGAGATCCCATCCAATATTTCCAGATGTTCTAATCTTGTTCGTTTAAGTCTTGGGAACAACCATCTGACAGGAAAAGTTCCTGTGGGGCTTGGCTATCTCTCCAAGCTTCAATTTCTTTCTATATATAAGAACAATCTAACAGGAACTATTCCTCGTTTTCTTGGAAACTTGTCTTCCCTCACTGCTCTTTCTGCAGATACAAACAACTTTGTTGGAAATATTCCCGGTGCTTTAGGACAACTTAAAAACCTTACGTTTTTAGGCCTCGCTGCAAATAAGTTGTCTGGCATTATCCCTTCCTCGATCTTCAATCTTTCTTCTATTACACTCTTGGATATAGCAGGCAACAATTTGGAAGGATTTCTTCCTGCAGATTTCTTCACCTCTTTTCCAAATATTCGTACCCTGAGTATTGCTGATAACCAATTTACTGGTCCCATTCCTAATTCAATATCTAATGGTTCCAATATAAACCATCTTCAGTTGCTGCAAAACAACCTCACAGGAAAAGTGCCTTCTTTGGAGAGATTGAACATTTTAGTGCTTTATATTGATCACAACCATCTTGGAAATGGAGAAGCGGATGATTTGAGATTTATCTGTTCTTTGACTAATTCCAGCATTTTGCAGAAGTTGAATATCGGAAATAATAACTTTGGAGGTTCCATACCCCCCTGCATTGGCAACTTGTCATCCAATCTCAATGAATTGTCTCTTTATGACAATCAAATATCTGGAAGCATTCCAACTAGTATTGGAGATCTGGTCAACTTGGCATTTCTGCAAGTGTTTAACAACAAGCTTTCGGGTATCGTTCCCCAGAGTATTGGAAATCTGCAAAATGCAGTTGTTATGATTTTCAATGACAACAATTTCTTCGGACCTATTCCATCCTCTCTTGGAAACCTCACAAAGTTGAATAGACTTCATTTTGCTGGTAATAACCTTCAGGGGACCATTCCTTCAAGTCTAGCTAATTGCAAATATTTGCAACTGCTGGATTTTTCCCGTAATAATCTTAGTGGTACATTACCTTCACAAGTTATTGGCCTCTCATCCTTGTCAATTTATGCTGGTTTTGCACAAAACTATTTCACTGGTATCCTTCCAACAGAAGTAGGCAATTTGAAAGCATTAGGTACCTTAGATATCTCTGACAACATGATATCCGGTGAGATACCAAGAAGTCTTGGAAGCTGCACAAGTCTAGAGTACCTATACATGAATGGGAACCGTTTCCATGGTTCCATTCCATCCTCTCTCAGTTCACTGAGAGGTCTTCAAGAACTGAATTTTTCTCACAACGATTTGTCTGGGCAAATTCCTGGATTTTTGGCTAGCTTCGATGTATTGCTCAGTTTGGACTTATCTTTCAACGATTTTGAAGGCATAGTGCCAATTGATGGTATCTTCAAGAATGCAAGTATTACTTTAGTCATGGGAAATAACAAGCTATGCGGAGGCATACCTGAGTTCCAACTGCCAGTTTGCCACCTTAAAAGATCCAACAAAAGGAGACTAAAGGCAATTATTGCTACCATAGCAGGACTATCAGGAGCAATTTTGGTGGTGCTGTCTTTACTATTTCTTTTGAGGTTAAAAAAGAAAAGGCAGAAATCTGGTCCATCCAATTCAGAAAATTCTATTCTGAAGGTTCTGAGGGTGTCATATAACGAGCTCCATAAGGCCACTGATGGGTTCTCATTGGCTAATTTAATTGGTAGTGGCAGTTTTGGATCTGTATATAAAGGGATCCTTAATGAAGGCAGGCAAACAGTAGCTGTTAAGGTGCTTAACCTCCAGTATCATGGTGCAGCTAAGAGTTTCATGGCGGAATGTGAAGCCTTGAGGAATATCAAACATCGAAATCTGGTAAAGATTGTCACTGCATGTTCAGGTGTGGATTATCAAGGCAATGACTTTAAGGCACTAGTTTATGAGTTCATGGTCAACGGAAGTCTCCAGGAATGGTTGCATCCATCTGTTGTTGCAATAAACGGAATGCAAGAGGGAGACAAGATTTTAAATCTAATTCAGAGAATAAACGCTGCAATTGATGTTGCTTCTGCAATTGAGTATCTTCATCATCATTCTGGGACTCCGATAGTCCATTGCGACCTCAAGCCAAGCAATGTTCTTCTCGATGATGAAATGACTGCCCATATCGGTGACTTTGGGCTAGCAAAATTCCTTTCTCATAGCATCCAAAATAATTTCACTAATCAATCAAGTTCTGCTGGATTAAGAGGAACTATTGGTTATGCTCCTCCAGGTAGTCAATTTTTCTCCTTCTTCTTCCTTTTTCTTCCCTTTATTCTTGTTAGAAGGATTAAAATGTGATTTTTTTTACAATGTCTCTGTTAACAATTGCAGAATATGGACTGGGAAGTGAGGTCTCAAAACAAGGTGATGTCTATAGTTATGGTATTCTCTTGTTGGAGATGTTTACCAGGAAGAGGCCTACGGATGACATGTTTAAAGAAGGTTGGAATCTTCACAAATTCGTAAAGTCAGCTTTTCCAAATGGAGTGAGTGCCATTGTTGATCCAATTCTCATTCAAGAAGGGGGCCAATCATTTAATAAAGTTATGATGGAATGTCTGATCCCCATACTTGGAATTGGAATTTCTTGTTCTGCTGAATCACCAATGGACCGGATGGAAATCGGCGATGTTGCCGTAAAGCTTTGTTTGATCAGAGATAGGTTAAACAACTCCAGAAGAAGAAATGCACGCTCGAGCAACAATAGTCATGAACCTTCCCAGTAAATTTTTGTTTCTCATTCTACACCTTGATTAATAGTTTTTATCATTTTGTTCAATAATTTGAGCAAATGAGATGTGAACTGAAGATTGACAATTGGGTCACTTCCTTTAAAGATTCTCCCTTTTCATTTATGATTGAAGTATCTTTATACTTTTATCATTCTACTTTCACTGACAAAGCTCAAATCTATTAGCCAAATGGTAGATAACTTTGAGCTATGATCTTCAGGCCCCATTAATTGAACTAGTGTTTGTTCCACTAACTTGTACTCTGCAGATCCTACAAGATTAGACAAGGACTCCCAAATGCAACCATGTACCCTCGTATCACAACATATTTCGCTTTCTTTTGTTCTATCAATCACTTCATAGATATTACTGTTCTGAATTATCTTCCATTTTCACATTAACAAAGTTAGGTTAGGAAATTGGTGGTGTGCAATCAAATTTTTTTGAGAAATCAAAGTTTTATTCCATTTTGTGGCTTGAATAAACAAGCCCATTACCAAATTTGTTGACGAAGACTTTGAAGTAACTATAGAAGCATGTATTAATGGAATCATTTTAGTATGACTTTGTTCATCTATACTTAAAGTTTGTTTGGCACTGTTACTAAATAGTAGCTTTTGGATGAAAAGTGAACAGCAATCCATTTTAATGTTCACGATAGAATTTGAAATTTGATTTTCTTTTCCTGAATAAGTTCATATTTGAAATGGTTACAAATATCTATTAAAATAGATTATTTATATCGCCAATCAGGAGTGATTTGCTTGGTCATCTCATTTTATTCAAGAAGAAGATAGAAAGTAAGAGATTTCGAGTTCTAGTCCTGTGTAATACATACCAATCAAAATATTCTTTTAAAAAGCTTTCTTTTCTACTTGGGTTTGAGTTTCTAATAATGCCTATATACATTGTAACAAAGGTGACTTGGCTAGAATAAACCAGTGCTTCTAAACCTTCCTTCAATTTCCATCTCCTTTCTAGCTTGAACAACTTCTAATTTTACAATCAAAATAATACAGATATTGCTAATGTTCTGCCAAATGGTCTCGTCTTTTTCCATCACTGCTACCATTTTTCTGTTTTCTTTCTTTGGCCTATGTTCATCAACCTTTGTATTTATCGGCCAGGGAAACGAAACAGATCGAGTAGCCCTTCTCAGTCTCAAGTCCAAAATAACTAGTGATCCTTTAGATGTTATGCTGTCATGGAATGCCACCACTCATTTCTGTCAATGGCATGGTGTTACATGCGGTCACCTGCACCGGCGAGTCATTATGTTAGATTTAACTTCCTTGAAGCTAGCAGGCTCAGTGTCACCTCACATCGGAAATTTGAGCTTTCTAAGAGTATTAGCTCTTCAAAATAATAGCTTCAATGGAGAAATCCCCTCAGAAATTGGCCGCCTAAGAAGATTACAACAATTGATACTATCAAACAACTCATTTAGTGGCAAAATCCCCTCTAATATATCTTCCTGCTTGAACCTGATTAATTTACAGATTGGTTGGAACCAGCTGATAGGTGAAATTCCAGGGATGTTTGGCTCTTTGTCAAAGCTCATAATCATTTCTACGAATCACAACAACCTGACAGGAGCTATACCTTCTTCTTTCGGTAATTTGTCTTCTGTTGAGACAATTTTTTTAGGTGATAACAACTTAGGTGGGAAAATTCCAGAATCTTTCGGCAGATTAACAAATCTGTCAGAATTTCTTGTAACTAGTAACAAGTTGTCTGGAACCATTCCTTCTTCACTTTTTAACCTCTCTTTGCTTACAAAATTTGGTGCTGGAGATAATCAAATTGATGGGAGTCTTCCATCCAACATGGGTATAACTCTACCGAATATTCAATATTTTGGTATCGGATTTAACAATTTTTCTGGGTCTATTCCAGTTTCTATATCCAATGCCTCTAAACTGGAACTGTTTCAGCTTCCAAAGAATGAATTCTATGGAGAAGTTCCCTCTTTCAAAAACATTCCGCGACTTCAAGTTCTAAGTATCTCTGCTAATCATCTTGGAAATGACTTGAGCTTCTTATGCTCCTTAACCAATGCTACTGAATTATGGCTCTTAGCTTTAAATGTCAACTACTTCCAAGGAATTCTACCTGAATGTGTCGGTAACTTGTCAACTGCTCTTGAAATATTGGCAGTAGATAACAATATGATACATGGAAGTATACTAGCTGCAGGGATTCCCAATCTCGTTAACCTACAATATCTTGAAATGTGGAACAACAATTTCTCAGGTAATGTTCCCGTTCATATTGGAAAGCTACAAAAGTTACAGTTACTTTATTTACAAAATAACAATTTCTCTGGACAAATTCCTCACTCTTTGGGTAATTTAACACTGTTAACCTATCTGCGGTTAAATTACAATAGTCTTCACGGCACCATCCCTTTAAGTTTGAGTAAATGCAAAAATCTTGTACTTCTTGATCTTTCTGGTAACTATCTTAGTGGCTTCATTCCTCCACAAGTTATTGGCCTTTCTTCCTTATCAATAGGCCTTGATCTGTCTCTGAATAAACTAAGTGGTCCCCTTCCTGTTGATGTTGGAAATCTGAAAAACCTTGGAGTGTTGCTTGTTTACGAAAATATGTTATCTGGGGAAATTCCAAGCAGCCTTGGTAGCTGTTTAAGCTTGGAAATATTATCTATGGAGGATAACTATTTCCAAGGGCCTATCCCTTCATCTTTGAGTGCATTAAAAGCTCTTCAAGTTATAAATTTTTCTCACAACAATTTATCAGGCCGAATTCCGGAATTTTTGTCTCATTTAGCTTTGTTGAATAAATTGAACTTATCTTTCAATGATTTTGAAGGCATAGTTCCAATAAAAGGAGTATTCAGGAATTTGAGCGCTATTTCAGTTATGGGAAACAGTAAACTCTGTGGAGGCATTCCAGAATTGCAGCTACCTACTTGTGGTAACTTTAAAGTGTCTAAGAGCAAGAGATTGACTACCAAACTCAAGGTCATAATTGCCACAATAGCAGGGCTTTTAGGAGCAGCTTTGATGATATGTTTCATTTTTATGTTAAGGAAGAGACAGAAAAATAATCTTGCAGTTACTTCCCCCTCTACTGATAACTCACTTTTGAGAGTGTCTTATGGAAATCTCCACGACGCTACAAATGGCTTCTCCTCAGAAAATTTAATTGGTGTTGGTAGCTTTGGTTCTGTATATAAAGGAATTCTTCAAGAAGGTGGGCCAATTGTTGCAGTTAAGGTGCTTAATCTGCAGCTGCATAGAGCAGCTACTAGCTTTATTTCTGAATGTGAAGCCTTGAAAAATATCAGACATCGAAATCTTGTGAAAGTACTAACTGCATGTTCAAGCATGGATTACCAAGGAAATGATTTCAAGGCTCTAGTGTTCGAGTTTATGGTTAATGGTAGCTTGGAGGAATGGTTGCATCCATCTGCTGGTATTGCAGATGGCAATAATAATACACCAAAAAATTTAAATCTTATGCAGAGATTAACTATTTCCATTGATGTTGCTTCTGCACTCGAGTATCTCCATCATCAGTGCGAAACCCCAATAGTTCATTGTGATCTCAAACCGAGCAATGTTCTTCTTGATGATGAACTTACTGGTCATATCAGTGATTTTGGCCTAGCAAAATTTCTTCTGCAAAGCTTTTCTAATTTTCCTGCTAATCAATCAACTACTACTGGATTACGAGGAACTATCGGATATGCTCCTCCAGGCAAGTATCTATAAATATATATTGCGAGAAATCTCATGTCTTGGAGTGATTGAACGCTTTATATAAATACATACCCATTCTCGAATAACTTTTACAAGTTCTGCAGAATATGGGCTAGGAAGGGAGGTATCAACGTACGGTGATGCATATAGCTATGGCATTCTCTTGCTGGAGATGTTTACAGGAAAGAGGCCCACTGATGAAATGTTCAAAGAAGGATTGGATCTTCATAAGTTTGCAAGGTTAGCTTTAACAGTTAAAGTGACTGAAATTTTAGATCCAGTTCTTCTTCAAGAAGTACATGAAGTAGGGACTAGCAATAGAATCATGGAACTATTGATCTCCATTGTTGGAATTGGAGTTGCTTGTTCTGAAGAATTGCCAAGAGAGCGAATGAGTATGGCTGATGTTGCTGCACGGCTTCGTTCCATTAGAGATAAGCTTCTTGGCTATCCTCGTTAAGATTGTTATTGATTTAAGGTCTCGTTTGGTTTGTGAAATATTATAGAATAAGATAATTATGTATGTGTAAAAAGCTGTAGTTGGCTTGCTTCGACTTAAACTTATATGTATGTAAAATAATTATTTCATAGTAATTTTAAAATCTCAAGCTTTGACTTTTTTTTTGGGTATTAGAGAATAAGACATTAAACCTGAATCTGTTGTTAAAAATGCACTTACTACATAAAAGTAAATAATTTAGAACAACACGTTTATACAAATAAATTAAACTAATATCTAATTATATGAATAAAATGTAACAAAGTTTATATTATTAATAATAAATATTACATATACTAGAGGGTATTTGAATAAGCGGTTGATCACTTTTCTTTCTTAAGTATTATTAAATTTCAAAAATTTTAATATTTTCAAATTAAAATTAAACAAAATTAGCTGACAAACTAAATCAAATTAACTAAATTAATCAAACTAAAAGATTGTTCAATTAACTAAACCAATTCAAATTAGGTAAGAAAAAGTTGTCTTCCTCAGGAAGCAAGGACGTGTAACTTACAAAAATCCAAGATAATAATAAATAGAGTAAAAGTTAAAAAAAATTAATAATAATAAATAGGGTAATAAAAAAATCCCTAAATTCTGTTCGGCCAGTCGAGCAACAGTGACGCTTCTCTGTTCTCTCCTCCCTGGATTCCACCGCAAATCCAGTACCCTCTCTCCTCCCATATTCGAACGCCACTGTCAACGGTCAGTCTATGGCTTCTCTCTGGCGGGCCGCGACCACGGCCCTAACCCAAACCCAAACGAACCAGACAGACTACGGCGGAGTGGAGTTCTGGTCCAATCCAGAGCGAACTGGTTGGCTAACTAAGCAAGGGGAGTACATTAAAACCTGGAGACGCCGCTGGTTTGTTCTAAAACAAGGCAAGCTCTTCTGGTTCAAGGAATCCACAGTCACTCGCGCGTCGAAGCCACGTGGTGTTATCCCGGTGGCTACGTGCCTAACAGTGAAGGGAGCGGAGGACGTGCTAAACAAACAATATGCTTTCGAGCTGTCGACGAGGACCGAGACGATGTACTTCATCGCCGACTCGGAGAAAGAGAAGGAGGACTGGATCAATTCGATCGGACGGTCCATAGTGCAGCACTCGAGATCTGTCACGGATTCTGAGATCGTTGATTACGACAGCAAGCGATAATGATAGGTGAGCTCTTGATATGATCTGAGAAATTTGTAATTGATCTGATCACGCTTTATAATTTTGTGAAATTTTTGTAATTGCTCTCTTCTTGTTTGTGTTTTTGTAGTATATTTTTGGCATATCAGTGAATAATCTCTTGTTTTGGCAACTTATCAGATCCTCTTGATCGATTAATTGTTTGTGGTTTTGATTTTCAGATTACTGGATTAGGAAATGAGCCAGAACCTAAATATATGAGCTTTTGTTCTTAGATTTTAAGTTTCTTTAATTCCTTACTATGCTGGTTCTTAAATTTCCTGTGGGTTAGTGTGTCTTCTCTGTCATTCTCTTCAATATTTGGAAAATTTCTGTTCAAGAAACAACACTAGTATTCAGGATAAAGTTACATGACAGTTTGCATTCAAGAGAACATTAGGAGTACGAATTAGCATAACAATTGAAACTGCAGACTTTTTTATTTTTTTTCATAGCTTTGTGTAATGCTTTCTCTTTCCTACGTTTTTTTACCAAATCGAATTCCCTTCATGAAGTAGTCATGCATCGTTTTGGTTCCATCCATGACTCTTTGGGGCAGGGGCATCTAGTGAAGTTGCAAAATTTCAGACCCTCTCGAAACATGCCAAAGTTGGAGAATATTGATACATAATCATATAAAGCAGAAGATATTTTAGCCATTTGCATCAAGCTCAAAGTTTCTTCTTGCATGCATGCTTGTCCGGAAGCACACACTAAAAAGAGGTAAAATTGATTTTTGTTTTCCTTTTCTTCTCTTTCTCCGTTTTTGAAACAAGAGAATTTAATAGGGCTAATTCAGACCTAGTGCATTGGCTGGACAACTTTCTTAAATGGTATAACCCTCTGAATTCATAGTCTTTCTTTTCATTGCTTAAATATCAGTTTGTCTCATGGGAAAGATCTTTGCTTTCTGATCTGGCTGTGATTTAATTATTCAGCTTGTTTGTATAATGAATTTGAAGTATAGAATGTATGTATAAATGACAGAATAAAATTGTTTTGCATATGTTAAATTACACAATTGAAGTCGCAATTTGAAAATATCCGGGTTAAGTTTCAAAAGTTTGAAAGTCAAATATAAATAATTGTTTATTTATCATTGTCTGCAAAATCAAGCATTCTAGGAGTAAGCCTATTGTGCTGCATAAAAATTGTAGTTTTTAATTGTTTTCATGGATCATCATTCATTTGGAATGATCTGTGATGTACTCGGGAAAAAGTGTTGAAACTTCTTTCTCTAACCTAAATTGCGTATTGTGTTTTTGGCGTTGTGTCAGATGTATCAGGTGCAAACTGATCAAGGTAGGCCATATGATGTGACATTTGAACTAGGGTGCTTATGAGGAGGAAAATATCTCCTAATTGCCTAACTCCCATCAACAATGTTGGATAGTCACTTACCTTTGTTAACCATGTCAATGTTTAATTATGTAATTATAGCTAATAAGATGAAGAATGGATTTCGTTCTTCATAAATTTGATGACATGGTTCTTCAGGTACAAGTGCTAATGTGTAGAATGGCTTATTGAAATGACATACTTAAACTGTAATCGATATCTGGTACTTGGCAGATAATAATATATGAAGAATGAAACTGTAGCTGAACCCATAAAAATGGCCTATGATGCTTGATCAAAATCTGAAAAATAGTTTGTGTAATATACATGTAAATGATTGTATTGATAATTCAAATATTTTAGTTCCTATTTCAATGACTAACAAATTAGAATTTGTGTGAGTTTGGACTTTTGGGTACTCTAATTCACACTGAGCAGAAAGAATGGCACCAGATTTTTTTTTCTGCTTTGCATATGTGAGGAGTTCTTTATCCTCCTTGCATGTATATTGGCTTGTACTAGTTTTACTGTTCAACAGGTTCATGAGTAGAGATGGAAGCGGGCGGGATTTTGAGTATTAGTTAAATGAATTGGGGATGGTTTCTCAGGTTTAACACCTGGATCTGGTGTTTGTGAAGAGAGAAAGTGAGGGAAGGGCTAAGAAAAAGAGAGAACAGAGAGACAGGAAAATGGAAGAGAGAATACTAAGTGATGCTTTATTTATTCTACTTCTACCACGTCCCATTGTATCATGCGATGCACGTTTATATCGTTTTTTTTTTTTTTAAATCTACAAAATCAAAACACAAATTTATTCGTTTTATTTGTACTAAATCACATGAAAACATAACCAACGTGAAATTTCAACAGAACCTAATTAAATAGTTGGATCTATAGCACGTAAACATTTCTTGACCATAACCAAGAACGGTAACTGTAGGGCAAGCATCCTTGAACACTCTAGAAGAATTTGTGATCTTGTAAGTTTCAGTCTTACCATAACCACCATTACCAATGCAACAAAATTCAGGTTTCTTGAATGCTAAAAATACACTTTACATGCTACGGTCCGACCGTTTACTCTCGCTTGTAGCTCTTCACGACAAACTAAGGCAGTATAGATATCGGTAGATTGAAACCACCTGCAAGACTAATTCCATATATATCCATTTCAATATTAAGAAAAAGTGACACTAATGTGACCGGTTGCACGGGGAAATGTTGTTCGACACATCTTAGTAGGCCACCGCAATCGTCGGAAGTGCAATTTCCACGACCGGACTGATCAAATGAGATAAGGGCAACTCCAACGTCGAATTTAATTGTTTCAGATTTGTCAAGTTTTAACACGAAACCACCTTCGTTTACTTGACCAGTTGCTAGCATAAATCCAGGTCATTTATAATTAGAATTTTTAATGTTCTGGAGACCTTCTGTTAAATTTTTATAAATAATAAAATTATCAATTTGTCACAATAAAAACACAACCATGAAATACTCCTCAATCTCAGGCCCTATTAATGTTCAATCTATTCGAACTATGTGAATAAGAAGTGATAATGTGACCATAATATGTATGATTCGCATGGTCAGTAAAAGAAAATATAGAAAAATATTGGTTGGAGAAAAAATGAAATTGGGTTGCCATTTTGATTGACTCGAAAACTGCTCACTCATTGAATAAAAACCGCTTTGATGGAACTACCAACTCTGGAAGAGAATTCTTGTCTTTTTTTACATATAAAGGTGTGAATTTTTGTTCATTTCTACAGAAGTAAGAGTTACATTTTGTCTATATTTACCAATAAATGCTCCGTTTTTTTTTTTCTTTTGTAAAGTTACTTGTTCTCATTTGTAAAATATCTGAAATCAACACAATAAAAAATTGAAATAGAATTGATTTAATAATTTTAATTTCAAACCAGATCAAAGTTATCGGTTTACATCTCTAAGGCAGACGCCCCCAAAAACTCTTTTAAAAAATTTATTTATTTGTAAAAAAAGTAAAATTATTATTGAAATTTAAGAATTTATTCATTTCACTTTTCAAATTATAAAAAATTAATATGTTTCTCCTTAAATTTAAAAAATAAAATAAAATAAAACTGGCTCGATTTCTATCAGCTCGAAACTACCGGTCTACTAAATCAAAACAAGTCTAAGGAACCGTCAATTCAAGAGCAAATCTTTATTATGCAGCTGCTTGTTTTGCTTACTTTCTTGTCTTTTTTCGGTCAATCCAAATCAAACCAACCGTTTTCCTTGCAAAGCTTTTCAGAAAATTGTTAGTCTTTTTACATCTAAAGCTGTGATTTTTTGTTCATTTCTATAAAAGTAACAGTTACATACAAAGTTTTTCTATTCTGAACCTCGTCGACCCAAAAGCACCGGTTCACTAAATCAAAACAACTTCTAAACAGTGAGCTGCTCCATTCAGTATGCAGCCGTTTGTTTCGTTTCATTTCTTGTCTTTTTTTCAGTCAATACCAAACCAAAGCAACCGTTTCCTGTAAAGTTTATCAGAAAATTGTTTGTCTTTTTATATTATTTTGTCCATATTTACCTCTGAAACGCTCCAAGTTATTTATTCTTATTAGCAAATTATCTGTACCGTAACGTTCTCTTTATACCTAAAATGGCACAGCTTTCTATAAATTTGAACCCACTGTCTGTAACTGCAAAGTTGTTTGTAAATATATGTATAAATGGAAACAAAAGAGAAGAGAAGGTTCATAAATTGCAAAATATATATTTATACATGAAGTTTTTGAATGCCTGTAGATTACGATATCAACTTAATGCATTACAGTCTAGAGAGTCTAACAAATTAATTTTCGATTCAAGTATTCAACCTAATTGTAATATTTAATAAATTAATTAATTTTGCCATAGCAAGCATGAATTTTAATTATAATTTCACTTCATAATAAAATTGAAGATGAGTTACTAAATAATTATTTAATGACTTATATTAAAAAATATGTATTTGCAAGTATTGATAATAAAATTATTATAAATGGATTTCAGTCAATAAAAAATGGGCCAGTTTTATTGTAATTTAATTATAACAATTCATTTTCTTTTTATAAGAAATTCTCATTATTTATATTTATTTTATATACTATTATTTTTATAAATTATTACATTTATTTGATAATACTTGTTACATTTAGAATCTCACTTTTCTTAAAAAAATTATTAAATTTGTCTAAATTATAATAAATTATTGAATAAATTAACTTATTACTCTTAATTTAATGTTAATTCTTTAAAAAACTATTAAATTCAAATAATAATTATTGGTCATATGTAAGGAGTAAATATAAAAAAATAAATTTATTATTCATTGAAACTATAAATGTGATAATTATTTTTAAATAAAATATTTTTTAAAAAATGACAAATATCATATAATAAACTATTTTATTAAATACGATGGAATAGAAATATTATATATTTGAGTGGGCCTCCCTGGTGATTTTCTGGCCACATCATTGCTCGCGCTTCACTTCGTTCTCAAAACCACACGTGTCCCGTGCTTAAATTACAGTGATGGTTAATTCTATTAACGCTCATCTTACACGTGCCTCCATGCTTAAATTAGAGTGATGTTTAAATAAAATCATTAACTTAACTGCCCGTTAATTGTATGTTCTGTCTTTAATAATATCGATTACCGATAAATTTTATTTTATCAACATTAAAAATAATGTCGATAAACAATGAAATTACAGTTTTAGTCTCAATCAGTCTGATTAAAAAAAATTAAAAAAAAAAAAAAACTCATTTTTTCTTGTCTTCTCTCTGAACTATGGGCGCTATATAATGAGAGTTGAGTTGCTAACTTTACTCAACCTATGAAGCTGTTCTCTTCTCTTAGTGACGATCAGTTTATAATTATAACTGACATCTTTTATCTTCAGAATCCTTTTCACTGCTTCTTGAAATCATTGACTTTCTTGTTTCTCAGAGAGAAACATAGGTTTTCAAGAATTGGACAAGCATGAATGTTTGCGTAGTTGGCTAATGGAGCAGGAAAGTAAACTCGAAAAACCCTTTGGCCAAACAGTCCTTATGGTTATTTACAACATTTCTTGGCTGAAGGGATTTGCAAGTTTCTCCGCTCTACATTCCAAACCACCCAACATTCATGTCCTGAAAATATTTCTCTATTCAATCCATATCATTTCTGCAGTTGAAGTTCTTGTTAAAATTTTCTTCATAACCTCCCGGCGATTCAACGACGGTGTTAGGCTACTCAACAAAATCCTACAACGGTGTTAGGATACTCAACGGAGAGTAACACCGGCTATACCAAGCAAGGTAACCGTTTCATATTTGAAACGGTAAATATATATTTTTGTATTAATAATAATAGAAAAAATTACATTTACTATAATAGTAAATACATGAAGAAGAAAGCACCAACGGTGCCAAAAAAATGGTTGGATGCCGTTGATTATATGTACATGGCCGGCTTAACATTTATTTACTTGGATGGAGGCTCTTGTTATTTGTTTATAAAAGAAGCCTCAGCCAAGTCGATCGCTCTCGCAAGGCCGGCCGCTTTATTTTGGCACTCCAGGTGTTCATCGTCAGGATCGCTGTCTGCCACAATACCTGCACCGGCTTGCAGGTATGAGACCCATTCCCGACGTTGCTCGGCACCTTTATATAAGTACATGGTGTCGTGCCGAGCTCCAGTGGGAAACACCATGGTCCTCAACGCCAAGGCTATGTCCATGTCCCCATTGAAGGAAACAGAACCGAATCCTCCACTGTATGGACCTCGCCGGTGTACCTCGAACTGATCTATCAGTTCCATGGCTTTGACCTACAGCATAATGCCAATGAAGATAATTAAGAAGATAGAAAAGAAATGTACCTCGATAGAGGCATGGAATATTAAGCTGTAAAGTTTAAAAGCAAACCTTTGGTGCTCCACTGACAGTTCCAACCGGTAACGCTGCCCGTAATGCATCCCAGTTGGATAGTCCATTCCTCAGTTCTCCAGTTACCTGCATTGAGGGAGAGAATATGGAATACTTATTATCATCAGTAAAGTACGTTATTATGTTAATCAGCTGAAATGAGAAAGCAATCTCCTTCAGCCAAATTCTTAGTTAGAATCCGGGAAACATGCATATTAAGTCCTATGTATTTTTGTGAAATTCATTTAGAAATTCACATTTCATGTTCAATATAAAAAACGAAATAGTTCATTGTATTTGTATGAGTTGAATTTTATCGAATTCAACATGATTAAACCATATTGTATCATTTATTAGTGAATTGTGCACTTCAAATTCATTTGTACCAAACTAGAGGTAAATGAAATGTTGCAATAACAACTTCCTTTTGTTGTATGGATACTAAATAGCATGAATGAAGTCGTGCTAGTGCTATTTGCTATGGAATTAAGCAGAACATAAGATATCATACTGGCTTCAACTTTTTTCCCGACATTCAAACTACATGATATATTGTTACTGAGAAAGCAAATAACAATTGCATAAAATGCTGAAGCCTATTTTGATAGCACAAGTATAGATTCTCACCGTTGAGCTGATATGCATTACATGGGAATATCTTTCAATATTCATCAGTTTTTCTACAGTCACAGAACCATACTTTGCCACCTAGATGAGAACGTTAAAAAAAAAAGAGGAAATGTGTTAGCTTTGCCAGTTATACAACTTCACATCCAAAGATATTTTCTTGTGTATGATCAGACAGTTTATGAAAGAAAATATTGTTTGCACAACAGCTCCAGAAAAATATCATTATATGACTCACATATAAAAAGGAAAAAAATAGAAAGCATTTAAAAATAATTCTACCCAAGCTATAATAAATTTTTCAAAAGGAAAAACACACAACAAATAAGAGAGAACAATTAAAATCCCCCCTCGTCAGTTGAAGTATAAGAGATGTTGCATATACTAGAAAATACCATCCTCTTTGTTAATTTTCTAAGGACAAGCAAAAGAAGTTGTATCATTTTTTATATAAATGAAATTGGAATGCCATTATCAGATATCAATCCCTTTAGAAATGAAGAGAGCAAGGAAAATGTGAACTAAAGGAAATATCCTAATTCACAGTGGTGACCGGTTATCATGTAAAACTCCATTATAGGTAGCTTTCAAAGAAAAGAATTAATAAGAAAATAAAAGAGATTTAAAATGACAGACACATCTTAGACATAACTTAGGAGTTTTGAACTAATAGAAATGCAGAATAAATCCAAATAAAGTTGTAATAACCTTTCCAACATCATTTCTTCCCAAATCAACGAGCATAGTATGCTCTGCACACTGCTTTGCATCATTTAGTAGTTGCACCTCCAACATCTTGTCTTTTTCAATTGTCTTTCCTCTTCTAATTGTTCCAGCCAATGGCCGATTAATTATTTTGTTCTGTTTTAGTATGGAGCAATGGGAAAGTTCATAAATAATAATAATAATAATAATAATAGTAGTAGTAGTAATAAAAGCAATACTTATGCTGACTTCAATTGTCTAGGAGATCTCATAGTCATATTTGTGCTGAAAAAATGCTAACTACAATACTTTTACCTTCTTCACGCGTGTAAGAATTTCGGGACTCGATGCAACCAGAATACATCCTCTGGCCTGTTCAAACATATTAAAAATTGCATTCAAGAGAGTACTAAAGATGAAATTTCAGAATCTTCAAATAACTGGAATTATATAGAGTTCCAGAGAAGAAAGCACAAACTTGCAAGTAGGTCATGTAAGGACTGGGATTCACTACTCTTAATGCTCGGTAGACTTCAAATGGGTCAGCAAATGTTCGGCGTTCAAAACGCTGACTTAGTACAATTTGGAATATATCCCCTGCAAGAATATGTTCTTTGGCTTTTAACACTATGCCCTTATATTCTTCACTTGTCATGTTTGAATTTGTTAATGAGGGAAAATGGCGAGTTTGCAAGTTTACAAGTCCTGCGGATAGCCTTGGACTAACAATTGGAATTAAAAAAAAAAAAAAAGAAGTCAGTGAAATTTCAGATAGAATCAATAAAACAATATTACATCTATAACTCACGGGTCAACATCCTGCACTCTGGCCAACAATTTTGCTAAACGTTTGATTCCATCAGCATAAGCATTTTCAACAGATGAATATCTATCCATCCTCACCCAGTGAATGACATGGACTTTCTGACAACAAATAAATTCATATTAAGAACTTGAAAATATAACATGCCTGATAAGGCAGCTGGACAAGTACTGCAGAATATTTTTTCCATACATTATCAACTAAAACACTAACATATATATTCTGTTATCTATAATCATGCATATGCAAAAATCTTGAGGTAGGTTTAGAAGTGATGAAAGGAGAAGCACTCAACTCGACTAAACATTAATCTCAATCCAATTGAGGTCGGTTATACAAATCCTTTCCCCCACTTTCATTCCAGCTGGTTTAAAGGCACTATGCTGATATATGGCTAAATCCTATTTTACTACTACATACAAAGGCAGAGATAATTCATTGTCTTATTTAAAGGAAAGCATTTACTTCACTGGTCAAAGTAGCTAGCTCAATCAAGAGTGCATCTTTTACTTCTCCTTTTTTTTCTATGATAAAAGAATATGGAACAATAATTTCTCACCAAAACACCCCTATAATACCTACTTCATCAGACATAATTCTAAAAAGCTATTATTTACACATGCGAGAAGAAGGAAAAATATCAACATTGAATGTTACATAAATGAGAAAGATAGATGGTATCCAGCCAAAAGATCAAGAAATATAATCAAGCATTCTATGAAGAGTGTGCACATTGTTAGAATACTAAAACAAGAATACCTTCTCCACGTGATCGAATACAATCACATCATCATAGAGACCAAGGTGTATATCTGCCAGATTTCGATCATCGTCAGGAGCTCCTGAAAATGGCAGTTTTTTCTTCTCCACATATCGCACTGTATCATATGAGAAATAGCCAACCCAGCCACCTATTCATTAAAGAATAATCAGTCTGGTGATTAAATGAACTTTATTTAGAGATCATCTTGCAATGTCTATTTTATGCAGATTGGAAATTACTTAAATATAACGAACTTGGATGGTGATATATCTTACTTATAAATTTGGATTTATAGTTCTAGAAGCAATCCACAAATTTACCTACCTAAAAGAAGGGCGGACTCCAGATAGAATGTTCAACATGCACATAGAGAATCTACAGAAATAAGCACATTTATATGTACAAAAAGTGCACATTACTTTCAACTTGTAAAGTAACTTCATAAAATCCATTACACAGTTTTGCTGATGCACGCCATGCATGATGAAACACGGGTGGTTGTACTGCAACAGACAAAGCATCCAGCACCTTTATGTAAAAAATAATGCCAAGATCATAACAAGTTATTCCCAATTGTCGTATTCAAAACCGTTAAAGGATATTGTTAATTCACATTTATATTTAGCACTGCTGTATTTGGAATTGTAGCGAATAATTCCACATCCAAAATGATTGGTAGCACCGAATAACTCCAAATCTCAAATTTCTGCTATCTAATTCCCAATTGTCGTATTCAGCACCGTTAAAGGCAGCCGTTACTGTTGGTACTATTTTCTCCTCGCATTTATATTTCTCATGGATGTATTCGGAGAGCACCGAATAATTCCACGTCAAAACACTGGATAACTCCAAAATCTGAATTTCTGCAAAACTGTTTGGTCATTCCAGATTGGAAATACAATTTCCTTTGCTTTCTTTTATGCATATCTATCATGCATAGTACGTGAAGTTCATGCAGGTAACAAAATTACCAATCAATTCCATTTGAAAATTTTGATATTTTTCATATTTTTTTCGCCAAGGCAGATTATAATATAGCAATTCACGGCGCAATTATATTGAGGAATAGCAAATTAAGCAACCAATCCATAGATAAAATCTTGAGCTGTAGTTTAATTAAGCTACATGTTCAAATACTTAATCAGTTCATCACTAAATTGTGCATTGAAGAGAAAATGAATTATGAATCAATTTAAATCATATACAGAAACCTCTTACCGCAAAAAGCTTCTGGAAGTTCAGAAATAATTTGGGGTTTCCAGCTTTCAGAAATTCTTCTTGGTATTGTCATTGGATCTTCAACAAACTCTTCAGTCAGACAGCCTGCTTCATGGTCCATTATGGTAACCTTATTTTCTTTTGCCACAATTTCAATTGCGGGCTGAGATCCAACAACGCTGTAGCGTCCCTGAAGCCGTTGAGTCAGCATTAATAACAATTATACATGATTTGAGAGACAAAACAAGAGAGAATGATCAGCTCTTACAACTCTCGAAACCTGAAAACCAGTTTCCACAGTCTCAAAAAGGAAGCTTGGAGCGTCTCTATCATCTTCCTTAACCAAGCATCGGTAAGCAGTAACTGGAGTCAGCTGGTCAGAAAATATGCAACTGCGAAGAGGTATTATATTTCCATGTTTGGCAGCTTCCACAAACTTGGCTTCGTCATCAACTAAAGAAAACCAAATCAGAATAACTATCAGATTTTGAAATAAAGTTATTAAAAATAATTTGAATTTTGTGAAAAATTAAATGGCATATCTATTTAACTATCGAAGGGCTAAAGACATTAATTCCATTGATTATGTTTCACTTTAACTAATAAACTTGTTGACTGTTTCTTTTTTTTTCAAAAGAAATCAAAATAGCATAGAAGTATACAAGACTAAATTTTTTTTAAAAAAAAAAGTTTCTTTGTGAAAATAAACACTGATTTTGCACCGGATGAAATCAGTGAATAGAAATCAAAGAAAATTTTCCAAATTGACAAGCTGAACATAAAACTTTAATGAACTGAAATTTAAACGTAGCTTTGCCTGAATCTTTGCTAACTAAATAAAAGAGAAGATCATTATGAGGCCAAGTTAAGAAACCCAAACTATATTCCCTTGCAACTTTTTTTCCTCAAACTAAACGCAGATTAGTGAAAATTTTGATAACGAATGTCAAAGAACATATTTTAAAAAAAAAAATGAATTATTCATTCACCCAACAAAACCGTTAAACCACCATTGAGCAAATCAATTTCTTTTTCCAATTAGAAAGAGTAATAACATTAATACATGTGCTCAATGCAAACAAGAATTTTCTCTTCTTTTCTGTTTTTTCTTTCCATCTGTCGCGGTTTTCTCAGCAACCAAGCTAAGACTGCCCAAAAAAAGAAATTGCAAACAAGAAAACAAAATTCTAAAACCAAATAAAAACAACCACCGTTTAGAAGGTCTCAATATAATAGCCGATAAAACAATCAGAACACCATTAAAAAATCTTTTCATTTTTAATTTTCAAATAGAAAATCCAGTAACAGAGCACGTGCTGAAATTCAAACCCAAATTCCTTTCCTTCCTTATCCTTTTCACATTCTCTCAACAGCAAAGCAACAGGACGCCATTAAATTACCTAAAGAAGGGTTCGAGTGGGAAATGCACTTGAGTGAACGGACACAAGAGAAGGAGCTCGGCAGCCTTCTCCTGGTGGAAATGGCGGTAGTGGCGGGAACCGGAGAAAGGCGGAGATAGAAGGTTAGGGATTGCATTGTCAGGAAGTGGGTACAGAAGAGAGATTCTTTGTCTTGTAGCAAAGAGTAACGCTCGCTATAATGCAAAGAAACGCTCGGTCTTGCGTTCTTTGGGTTATGGCAGTTGCTCTGCTTTGGTCTTCTTTCTTTCTTTCCCTCTTCTTAATTTATAGACTCCAAACCAAAGCAGGGTAAGGAAAAGAGTGGGGCCACTGTTGAACTGTCGATTCCTAAATTTGACACTTCAAATAAAATATCGGCTGCACTCAGTGTATCCTTGCCTAGACTCAGTCAATAGACCCGCATGAATGAAAGAATTGAAAAAATAGTAATTTTTTTAAAATAAATATATTTTCGACCATTTTTAAGAAAAAATAAATGAAATAATTTTTATAAAATTTTTATTTTTATTAATTTAGTTCATAAATAAATATAAACCAAACATAAATGAATTTTATCCATGCTTATTTATACTTAGTGTGTATTTCTTCTTCTTTTACTCGAACAATTAAGATAAATTGTTCCTTAGCTATCTTTATATATTTGTTGCAAAGTATATAATTGGGAAACGGAAAAATATTTAGGGGATTGAAAAAAAAAATTTCAAAATAAGTGGACAAAATTGGAAAGAAAATTACTATTTTATTGATGAAATGTAAAATTTTTTTATATGTACAAGATAAACTTTAGAAAAATTTTAAAAATAAAGGCGGAGATGAGTTCCATCGTTATATCTGATGTATAGTTAATTAATTTAATTGTATCAATTTTAAAATTAAGAGGCGGAGACTATCGTTGTCTACCCTCTAATTTCAACATTTTATCATATTTATCAAAAAAATAAATTAATGAATTAAATAAAAGTTGACATTTCTAAAAAAAAATATTAGGATAATGTAATCTTTTAAATTGATTGCACAGTAAGTTTAAAATAAGTAATTTTAACTTATAAAATAACTAAATGCCATTTTATCTATTATTTTTAATTAAAAGTATATTTGATTTAAATCAAACCAAACCTACTCTAAAGTTTTTTCCCGTTTCTATTTCATCTTTGCGAAAAAAACTCATGCTATTTTATTAATAATTAATTTTTACTATTTTATTTTTTATTACTATATTTTATCACTATAGTGTTAGTTATTATTATTTCCATTTAAATATTTCATAATTTAAAAATATTTCCATTTTAGGGTAAAAATATCAGATCCAATTTAATTAAAAGCATTAAATTAAATTTTAAAGTATTTTTCGAGAAAAATATTTCTTTAATGAAAGAAAATATTTTATTTACAAAACAGTTTTCAATTCACTTTCCATTCTTCATTGCAATATTGAAAATTAAATAAAGATAACAAAAATATTTATAATTATAAAAATTTTATATTTTAGAAATTTGTTATTAAATATAAGAAAAATGCACAAAATAATAAATTGTGATAGTTATTGTTGACCATTAGTGATAGCTGGTGATCTGTAACGGTGATTATTGATAATTAATAAATTAATAAATAAATATTTATAATATTATAAATATAAAAATTATTAAATTAATTTTAAAAAGATATCTTAATTAACATAATATGTACTCGGTTATTTCATTTTGGCAAAAGAGGATATTTTTGGAAAAACAAAAATTTTCATAAAAAATTTTCGATTTTACAACTAAATCACAAGATATATTTTGATTGGATTTGTGGGTCCATATTGTACTTAACCTTTGGAACTTCCATATTTATTTCAATCAGCCACATCGTTGAAAAATTAATTATTGGCAAGGGCCATTTTTGGAGTTGGCCCCGAGCCCCGATACGTACTCCTTATTACTATACACTTCATAAATATTAAAAATATAAATTTTTAAAAAATTTTAAATTATATTAAAATTAAAGGTAATTTAATCAAAATTAATATTACCTTATAAAGATGATTATTGTATCTAATTTAAATAAAAATTTAATTTATATAATTTGATAAAACACTCATATTAAAAATTTAATTAATAACAATTATTTTATTATTTTTATCCTTAATTTATTAAAATATTAATAAAATTCATTCATTTAATAAAAAATTATAAATATTATCATAAAAAATAATTATTTATATATATAAACTTAAAAATTTTACAAACATTTTGAATCATCCAAAAAAAAATAACAAATAAATAAAATTAGACGATAGGAATAATTTTTTTCTCTTTCGATTTTTCAAATATTATTTTTTTTTCAAGTCAAATCGATTTAATATACAAGAAAAAAATATTAAGAAATTAAAAATACTTAATCATCAAGTGAGACATAAATTTTTTACTAGATGAAAATAATAATACTTACAAATTAATTTAATAATAATAATAAATAAATAAATTATTATTATTATTGGAAAGACAAGACCATGGCTTAATAGATAGTTGTTGAAAAAAGATACAATGAAAATAAAAAGTAAAAAACCAACTTCTCCCTCTATATATATATATTATTTTTCCTTTTCTTTATATCTCTTTTCCAAGTAAAACCATTTAAACTTTTATTAAATATTTAAAAAATAATTGGGAAAAGTAACAATATAAAAATCTTCAAATATACTCACTATCTACATGTCACGACCCAAAACCGTGGGCCGGACCGGCACTAGGACCTAGATAAGCTTAAGGCCCCCGAGACCCGTAGTAAGCCTAAACTATCAGAATCCATCCCTATTATCATTTGACTATCGGAATAGTAAGTCCATATTATGACATTTTCATAAGACAATCAGAGTTAACAATTCTGACCCAGCATTAGTAATACATACTATTCGCAGCTCGGGCCCATATCCATATAATAAAAATATTTTCTTATACAAATATTTATTTGTCATAATATGTTCAAACTATTCCTATCATACAGTCTCCAGATAGTCATTTACACTCCACAATTTATTTATAATCACATGATAATTCTATTACAAGCCAGTATTTATTTAAACATTCTAACTGCAGAGTAAAATAAAATGTGTGGAGTATTCTAAGTATTAACAGAGAGTTATACTAACATGATCAATCTTCTGCGGAGAAGGAAGCAGAGTCTTATAAACCAACAGTATCCTTATTTCCTGAAAAATATTTATGGAAGGGGGTGAGTTTCACTAAACTCAGTAAATAATAATAAATAATGCAAACCCACACATTCAAGCAGTATGCTTTCACAATATAATAAATGACATACTTCACAAGCACGTGTCATATAACAACATCTTCAAACAAGTCACATTCAAATATTCACAACACGTGAAAATTAGTCAGTGATGTCACAAATCCACCTATTGGCCCCAGGCCAATTCCATAATAATAATATATATATAATACGGAGCCTGTCATGACCCAAAACCGTGGGCAAGACCGGCACTAGGACCTGGGTAAGTTTAAGGCCCCCGAGGCCCGTAGTAAGCCTAATCTCTGATTTCAACACCATAATTACATGAAAATATTCTACAAGTTGGCCCATTATATTTTTAATGACTCAAACTATCACAGGG
>CANUEX010005649.1:0-23917 GCA_948099535.1 Jatropha multifida
ATTTCACTAATGAATTTAGAAATTCATTTCGCAATTAATTTCCATGTAATTCACTTAATTTTAATTAAGCCAATTTAATTTAACAGTATTAATTTCCTTTTTCGAATTTATACTGAATTTAAATAACTGAAACATAAATTATACCGATTGAAAATCGGACTTCGGATTCATGTTCAGTGCGCGAAATGCAGCATTCTGCATTCTTGGAGGTCTCGCCGGACCGCCGCCTGCGCCGCCGTGCATGGTGGCCGGAAAATCGGATTTGCCCAGAATTGGGTGATCTTTACATCAAAATGTTCGAAATTCTATGGGGATTCAGAATCGGTGATTAATTTGTCGAGATCAACCCTCTAGTTGGCCATAACAGGCTTGACAGCCACCTCCACGCCACCTTCAATGGTGGTTTCACCAAAAGAGCTTCATCACCGAAATTGAAGGAGGGGAAACGTTCGCGTGGTGAAGGGGAGTCGATTGATGACCACCTCATGGCCTGGAGTTGCCGGAAACGGCTCAGATCGCCGAAAAACTCCTTCGCCATCACTGCGTTCCAGTCGCGATCTCCACCAGTTCAGGCACCGATTACACAAACCAAAGCCATCATCTTCCTCCTCTCGTCGAGCACTTTAAGTTTGGGTGCTTGATCGCCGGATTCCATGGCCAGTTGGCCGGAGACGCGAAGGTGAATGGGGAGGGGAGTTTGCTGCGCGCGCGAGAGAGAGGGAACGGGGAAGGAGAGAGGGAGGGGAGAGAAGAGAAGAGTTTTTTTTCTTTTTTTTTTTTTAATTTTTATTTTATTTATTAATTTATTTTATTATTGTTTTATTATTATTATTATTATTATTATTATTTATTTTAATTAAATGGTTTCGGTTCAATTTGAACTGATTTGGTCTAACCCAACGATTTAGCCTATTTTCATTTGATTTAAGGATTTTTTTTTTTTGAGTTAGACTATTTAAATTCAGTTTTCGATTCGGTTCGCGGCATAAAATATTATTTTTGGCCAATTCTCATTGATGAAAATTTACAATTAAATTTTAAATAAAAATTCTTTTGAAAATAAATTAACGGGTTATTTCAATAGATCCCATTTTTTCACTTATTTCTAAACAAGCTTCTGAATATATCGGACGCCCCTCATTGGTTTGACCCATTTCATCACCGCTGATTAATTTTAGCAACAACAAATTAAGCAATAATTTATATTATAAAATCAAAATATTTTATTTATGGATAAAAATTTATATAATTGAAATACATACTGTTAATATATAATAATAAATTATTCTAATTAAATAAATAGCTTCCTAAAATAACTCTAAATAGGAAGTTAATCAGGATTCGGAACCCTTATTTGATACGGACTATTCAGACTTCACTCTATATACCTTAAAATCGGGTTAATTACAATTATTCTCTTCCAAATTTCTGAGAGTTTAACAATTGGTGCGGTGAGTGTGGAACATATCTTCAACCTCTACCTCTCCCTAACCTTAGCCTTCGCAAATCTTTCAGCTCCCTGCTCATCATCATGGCTACTAACCCAACTGAAAACCCTAACATGGAGAACTTAACCAATGAACATGGTGAATCTGGTCATCCGATCACCTTTACCCTTCCACCTGTAACCAATCCCCAAGTAGCGGCTGTTTTAGCCCAAGCTTATTCACAGTTCACCACCGTCCTGAAAAATATCCTGAAGAGCTCCACACCTAGCAGTGATCCTGCTACGCCTCCCAAATTCGCAAACCCACTCTTTAACAAAGGAAAGGTTCATCCACCTTCTCTCAGACACCCAACTCACTCTCTCTCCGAACGATACCAAGAAGCTGAATCAAAACCTATTTATACTCGTGGTCAAGAGGTTAGCCACACCTAGATTTTCGGTGAGGCGAACCTTAGAGATGTTGTTAAGGAGATAGTGCGAGAATGCAAGGAATTAAAAGAGAACGGAGATTATGGCCTCTGTCAAGACTCGCCCTTGTCTCCTGCCATACTAGCTACAACCTTCCCACCCAAATTTAAACTCCCTACCTTTCAATCTTATGATGGTTACACTGATCTCAGGAGCCATTTAGCCACTTTCCGAACCATCATGTACCTGCAAACTAACTCGAAAGATTTGATGTGTAAAGTCTTTCCGATCACCCTAAAAGGCACTGCACAGGAGTGGTATCAAACACTTAAAACAGGGTCTATCCACTCTTTTTCACAACTAGCCGCAGCCTTTAAGGCTCGGTTCATAACCTGCATCCCATCTAGAAAAATTTCATCGGACCTAATGGACCTAAAGAGAGAAGAAGGTGAGACATTGCGCCAATATGTGGCTAGATTCCAAAAGGTGGCCATGCAGGTGGAGAACCTGAATGATGAGGTGGCAATCAGTGCGATGGCCAAAAACTGTAGACACAACAAGCTATTTGAAAATCTAAGCATTGATCCCCCTACCACTTTTGCCGAACTTATGGCGAGAGCCCATAAGTATACTAAGCTAGATGAAGCTTATGAAACTCAACAACAACAACGTAAGCCAGCCAAGGAGGAGAAGCATAGACCCAGAAGACACTCGCCCATTGGGGGTAGGCGCTCACCCAGGAGAAGGTCGCCTATCCGGCCATTTCGAACAAGCTATACTGTCCGAACCCCCTACTCCCGAAGTTTGGAATCTTAGCGAGATCCCAACTTCATCCCGATAAACAAACCATGATTGAAAATCTTGTCGTGGATTCAGGAACAAGGTGATAGAATTCCATGTCAATATCCTAAGAGAATGAGGGAAGATTCGACAGGTATCAGGGACAAAAGCAAATATTGTGAGTTCCACAGAGATGTGGGCCATGAAACTGATGATTGTTGGCAGTTGAAGAAAGAAGTTGAGCACCTCATACAAATGGGCGAACTGAAACAATTTGTAAGGGAAAATAAACAAGAAGAAAGACAGCCGAACAAGCCTAATAGAGATGTTTGGACCATGGGTACTATTCACACCATATTCGGTGATTCGGCGGGTGGTGATAGTAATTCAGCAAGGAAAAGAAAAGTCAGAGAGATATATTCTATTTTGCCTCCACAGGCAGCTAAACCTAAGCAGCCTATATCCTTCTTTGAGAGTGATGGAGAGCGGGTCTGAATGCCGCACAATGATGCCTTAGTGATCGAGGGCATTCTGGAGAACTTTTTGGTCAAGAGGATCTTAGTGGACAGGGGCAGTGCGGTTAACATCTTAACCATGGAAGTATTTAAAGCCCTTAAGCTGGATATGGCAAAGTTAAAACCCATCCGTACCTCCCTTGTGGATTTGGAAGGTAAACCAGTTCAGTTAGCAGGAGCGATAAATTTGGACATGGAACTATACGAAGGAGAGTTGTCTAAAAGGGTTAAGCTAGAATTCATGGTGGCGAATCTTCAATTCCCCTACAATGTTATATTAGGAAGACCTGCCTTATATGAGCTGGAGGCAGTAACAAGTATCAAATACCTAACCATGAAACTCTACTCCGATGGAGGTGAAGTAATGGTTGTGAGAGGCGATCAAAAGGTTGCACGATAAACCTATGTGGTAGCTTTAAAGGGTCTCCCATTGGCTTTACCAATTATGTGGATGCTAGAGGAATAATTGCAAGATCAGTACACAAAACATCTTCCTTTTGACATCCCAAGGCCTAAAGGAGACTCTAGTCTTGAACCGGTGGGTGAACTAATTACATGGGAAATTGAGGAAGGAAAAAACATAAAGATGGGAGCTGATATACCGAGTGAAGTACAGGAAAACATGAAAAAATTTTTAAGAGGTAACATACACAGTTTTGCGTGGTCTACAAGTGATATAACAGGGATAAATCCGAACATCATCTCTCACAAACTTAGCACAGATCCAAGTTTTAAGCCTATTAAGCAGAAAAAATGAAATCATGGCTATGAAAGGCAACAAGTAATAGCAACAAAAATTGATAAACTCCTGAAAGCAGGCTTTATAAGAGAAGTAGATTATCCGGAGTGGTTGGCGAACATTGTCCTTGTGCCTAAACCTAATGGGAAGTGGAGACTCTGTGTTGACTTTACAGATCTGAATAAGGCATGCCCTAAAGATTCATATCCTTTGCCTAACATTGATCAGTTAGTCGACTCAACAGCTGGATATGAAGTGTACAACTTTGTTGATGCAGCAGCAAGGTATTACCAGATCAGGATGAATGAATTGGATGCTGAAAAGACAAGTTTCCTTAAGGATCAAGGCACCTATTGCTACTGGGTTATGTCTTTTGGACTGAAAAATGCTGGTGCCACATATCAGAGACTGGTCAATCACATGTTCAAGGATCAGATTGGTCGAACAATAGAAGTATATGTAGATGATATGATAGTGAAAAGCATTCGAGCTGCTGACCATCCTAGGGATTTACAAGAAGCATTTGACATTTTGAACAAGTTCGGCATGAAACTCAACCTAGAAAAATGCTTGTTTGGGGTCAAAGTAGGAAAATTCTTAGGGTTCATGATATCTCAGAGAGGAATAGAGGCGAACCCTAAGAAGATCAAAGCAATCATGGAGATGAAACAACCTGCTAACATTCATGAAGTCCAGCAATTAAATGGTCGAATAGTTGCCTTGAGAAGATTTATCTCCTGTTCGGCTAAAAGGTGCATGCCCTTCTATCGAACACTAAAGCAGTTGAGAGGGTTCAAGTGGGATGATTGGTGCCAGCTTGCCTTCGATCATATTAAAGAGTTTCTATCCTCTACTCCACTCTTGAGTAGACCTAAGAAAGACGAACCCTTGTATTTATACTTGGCAGCTGTGGAGAATTCGATGGCTTCTGTATTGCTCAGGGAGGAAGATGGTGAGCAATATCCCGTTTATTATGTGAGCAAAAGTCTTAAGGGGAGTCGAACTCTGTTACCCATCTGTGGAAAAGTTAGCCTTCGCTGTCCTCACAACATCCAATCGCCTACGCCATTACTTCCAGTTGCACACTATTATTGTCTGAACATCTTATCCACTCAAAAAGGTTTTATACCGAGCTGAAACCTCAGGGAGATTGGTAGAATGGTCTATCAGGTTAGGTGAATTTGATATTAGATATGAATCTCGCACAACAATGAAAGCACAAGTGTTGGCCGATTTTGTAGCTGAATTCTCTGGTGAAAGTTAAATGGAGAATTCGGAATCGGAAAAGCCGAGCTTGGAAGGGGATATATGGAAGCTTTACACAGATGGGGCTTTGGGAAGCCTAGGAGCAGCAGTAAGGATGGTCTTACAAGGACCTAAGAGAATAAAAGTACAACATGCAGTTCGCCTAGACTTCCTAATAACTAACAATGGTGCAGAATACAAAGGTTTGATAGCAGGCTTAATGTTAGCTTTGGACGTGCGACCCCCTATACTTCATATTTTCTCTGATTCGCAGCTGGTGGTGAGTTAGGTCAGTGGCACTTTCACAACCAAAGAACCAAGCTTGATTAAATACCACTCCCTTGTCACATCCCTTTTTAAGAGAATAGAAGAAAGCGGAGGCACTTGGAAACTGTTACAAATAGAAAGGACAAACAATAAGGAAGCAGACACCATAGCTAAAGCTATGTCTAGGGGAGAAGCCTTAGCAGAAGGAATTACAGTGGAACAATTGACCTCTCCGAGCGTTGAAAAGCAAGAAATCCTGGTTACCCAAATTGATGATAGCTAGATGCGCCCAATAATAGAATTTCTCGAAAAGGATGTTCGGCCAGACGATAGACAAGAAGCTATCAAACTATGTAGAAAAGTGGCGAGCTATGCACTAACTAATGGAGAACTTTATAAGAGGTCAAAATCACACCCTTGGGCTAAGTGTGTAACCAGAGAGGATGACAACTACATCATCAGGGAGTTGCATGAAGGATTTGGGGGAGCTCATGAAGGCTCAGATGCTACAATCAGGAAGATAATGCTTACAGGGTACTACTGCCCATGATGAAAAGTGATGTTCGGCAATACATCCGTAGTTGCAAGACATGCCAAAGATATGATAGAGTTCCTAGACAACCCTCATTGGAACTGCAACCAATAACCTCGCCTTGGCCCTTTGCACAGTGGGGAATCGATATCCTGGGACCCTTCCCTGCAACAACTGGTCAAAGAAAGTTTATGGTGGTTACAGTTGATCATTTTTCTAAGTGGCTAAAAGCAGAGGCTCTCAGCACCATCACACCAGCTCGAATCATCAGCTTTTTTAGGAACAATGTCATCTTTAGATATGGGGTTCCTCACAAGATAGTTACAGACAATGGGAAGCAGTTCGATTCAGAGACCTTTAAATCCTTTTGTAAAGAGTGGCATATCAGCCTACACTGATAGTTACATCTGTAGCTACAGGATAGTTACATCTGTAGCTCACCTGCAGACTAATGGGCTAACTGAAGTCATAAATCAAACAATCCTACAAGGACTAAAGAAGCGATTAGATGGAGAAAAGGCTAACAGGGTTGATGAGCTTAACAGTGTGCTGTGGGCGTACAGAACCACACTTAAGCAGTCAACAAGGCAAACACCTTTCTCCTTGGTGTACGGAACAAAAGCAATGATACTAGTAAAAATTGGGATACCTAATAAAAGGACTGGAGAATACAATGGGCCAGATAACAATGAAAGCCTAAAAATAAGTTTGGACCTAACAGAAGAACTCAGAGAAGATGCAGCAGCTCGAACTGAGGCGTATAGGCAAAGGATAAGGCGATATTTTAACAAAAAAGTCAGAGTTAGACAGTTCAAAGAAGGTGATGCGATGTGGAGAAAAGCAAAAATAACCAAGCGTTTAGCATGAATAGGTAAGCTCGGACAAAGCTGGGAAGGCCCCTATGAAGTCACAAAACAAATAGGATCAGGAACCTACAAGCTGAGAAAAATAGGAGGAGCCGAACTTCCCCGAACTTGGAATGCTGATAATCTCAAACGAGCGTACTAAAGTGTATCTTTCTTTTTCAATATGTAACAAAATCTTCTTCACATATATAATAAAAAAAGACCTAAGGTTTTTTCACTTAATGCACCGAACCTCAGATCCACTAAGAGGTACGATCCATCAAGTTTTTCCTGAAGGATCTTCACTAAGTGTGTTCCTCTTTTTCCTCCTACTTCTCTAAGTTTCAGGTTCTCTCCCAAGGCCTCCGCGACCTAGATGTTCGCCCAAGGCCTACGCGGCCTAGATGTCCGGCCATGAGACATTTTGCCAAAAACAAAAGGAAGAGAAAGGCAAACCTACTCGCCCAAGCATATTCAAACAACATAGATGCTAAAGTAAACAACCATATTAACAGAAGAAACGTTAAAAAAAAGGGGTAAGGAAAACTAGAAACACACAAAAAGTGGAAGATGCAACAAAGGATATTTTCATTAAATTAAGGTCCTTGCAAGAAATTGTAAACTTTTACAAGAAGATCCTACACTATGAAAGACAAGCATTACAAAAATTCTCCCTAACTAGAACTACACTAATCGCCTCGGTGGGATAAGGCAGGCGAGCTCGCCCCTGACGAAGGTTGCCTCTCCTCTTCATCTTCATCAACATCATCAGGGTAAATATCATTCACCCATACTCAATCAGTATCTGGTTGCCTCGCCCTTAGCCCTGATAATATGTTCATCCGCAAGCTTAGGCAAGCTCGAGCCAGATCATCATCTTAGACTCCTCCCTCCGCTTCGCCTCCTCAAGCTCGGACTCCAATCTTTTTAACTTCTCCTCTAACTCTCTTACCTTCATCTCTAGCCCCTTGTTCATATTCACTAGGCTCCAATTCTCCTCACGTGCTTTCTCAAGGTCTGAATCACGAGAGGCTAGCTCAGCTTTATGCTGTTCATCCTGGGCCTTTATGGATGCAGCTGCTTCCTTCAAAGTAGCATCAATTTCATTACGCTTCACCTCCAGATCAACATTAGCAGACTTTAGCTTTTGCAGCCAATCATACTAGATAGTGTTGGTGTTAATAGCTTGCAAGAGACATTGGTTTAAAAGTCAGCAGTCCCTCGATCATTATAGTGCTCGAAGAAGAGCCTATCGGCAGGAAAGAGGTAGGCCCGACCTAGCTCTTGACTGGGATCGTCATCCCAAACAGTACACTGTGACCCGTACCTATTGATAAAGTACGAGCGGAGATTCGCAGCTTTAGGTCTCTAAGTTGGAAGAGGACCCAAAGGAGGAGTAGTGGGTCGAGCTGAAGCACAAGGAATGTCTTCTCTTTTTCTCTTCCTTGAAGTCTTGGAAGAGGGAACAGGAGCAAAAGGACTCACCACTGGCTCAGCAGTAGTCTCCGCTGGAGTCCAATCAGGAATGGGTGCGGAAGGAGGCACTTCTGCAGTAGCATCAGAAGAAGTTCGCCGCCTCATGGCCTCGGTGACCTTAGACATTTTGGATCCAGACGCCTTCTTTGGTGCCATACCTACATAGAACAAGAACGAAAATTAAACTAAGTTAGTTAGCTTAATCATAAATAGGAGCTATTAAGGAACAACATATACCATGATCGGAGGGATTAGGCCAAACGGGCCCACTAGGTGATTGAAGGGGATAGTTGTCAGCTATCACCTTCCTCAGATCAACAGACCCGAGCCCCTTAGCCTTGATGGAGTCAGCAAGGTTGCGGTCATGAGTAGTGAGGGGAGGAAGTAAAGAACGTTGGCAAGCGGTAGACCAGTTGTTCGATACACCGAACCCACCATCTAATCTCAATAAGAAGAACTTGGATTTCCAATTCTTCAAAGAGGATATCTTCAACTTCTTGGCGAATATATTGCAGTTCGCCCTTGCCTGAAGAAAATAGTGGCCCTCAGAAGGCCGAAGGGTAAGGTTATACAACTCTCGAAGATCACCAGCACTCAAATCATGCCCGTCTTCCTTAGCTAAAGCTATGGCCACACAAAGAAACCTTAAGCCATTTGGATGGAGTTGGCTTATGGTTATCTGGTAGTCATTAAAGAAAGATGTCAGAGGTTCGGATAGAGGCAGGCAAACCCTTGAACGAAGGTCTTCCTCATATAGCATGATAAAGTTGCTATCCATAGGAGAATTAATCCGCCTGTTCTCTGAAGGGCGAATCAATTTATACTCGAAAGGAATATTGTATGAATAATAAATGTTGAGTAGCTCGCCCTCGTCTATGTCCGAAGCTATGTCAGCTATCCTGATATTCTCTTTCCTTCCCCTAACCTCCTCCTGACCAGAATTTGCATCATCCTCCTGAGGCTCGCCCACCGGACTTTTAGAGGGTTCGCCCTCAAGCCGATGAGAAGGCTCGCCCTCTAGACGGCTAAAAGACTTGCCCAAGGGACGTCCAATGGACTCGCCCCCAGGAAGCTCGGTTATTATTTGCACCTCCTCATTAGTAGACTATCTCATGGTTTCAATTAGAAAAACTAAACACGGAGAAAGCAAGGAATAACTTACTGAGATTTGCAACCTTTAGAGAGAGAAAGAAAAGAGGAAATCTAGAGAGAGACATTCTGAAAGTAAGAAGTAACAAAAGTAAGAAATGAATGGAAACTGGAGTTTATATAGGCCAGGCGAGGCAAATGAAGAGATGCATAAATTAATGAAGCAGCCTCTTGTAAGAAACCGAAGCCTCGAGCTCCGCAAAAGCAATAAATAAATAAATAATAATAAATAGTAATAGAACATCCATTTGGACATAAATGACTAAATAACTAAGAGTAGACTACTGTTAATATATAATAATAAATTATTCTAATTAAATAAATAGACTCCTAAAATAACTCTAAATAGAAAATTAATCAGGATTTGAAATCCTTATTTGATACGGACTATTAGGACTCCACTATATATACGCTAAATATACCCTAAAATCGAGTTAATCACAATTATTCTCTCTCAAATTTCTGAAAGTTTAACATATACTAATATTCTTTAATCATTTCTTCATTTACAAGAGGAACACTGAGAAAGATTATGCGAATTGTCTCTGACAAGCTCTGCATTCAATAAAATAATTACATAATTAAGCAAAAATTCAATTATATATTAAAATTTGAAGTATTATGTATTAATTAATTAGTTACCTTTAGATGTCGAGCAATTGTCTCCATGTTTTCTTTGTATTCACAGAGTGGAACCAGAGGACCATCTGATGCGGGAGGCTCCATTGAATCATTGCCTCCAAAGTAAACAATAGCCAGTGAAGGTTGTATGCTGTCATTCTTGATTTTTAATTAACATAACAGAAAAAGAATGTTACATCATCAGTGTCTAATTATATCTAATTAAAACAAAGAAAGTAATTAAGATATAATTAATTAATTAATTACTTGTGGGAAAACTTGGTCGAGAACTTCGAGGGCATCCCTTGAAGTCCAACCCGCATATCCTTGCAGAACTATATCTGCCTGTTAATATTGTATCAATCACAAAACAGGAAGTCAACCATTTGCTTATCTTATCATTGTCTTTAAATATGTTTGGATAGAGGTAAAATTTGGCGGAAAAAGGAAATAGTTAAACAAAATAATACCAGAAAATTATTTTTTTTTCTTTGAAAAGAATAAGAAAAATATAGAAATATCTTTAAAAATTGTCTCTAAGTTGAAGGAAAAATAGAGAAAGCTACATTGAATACTGTACTTTCAAGAAAAGCTCTAATAATAATACTTTGAAGGAAAAAATTCTTTTCAAGATTTTCCTATTCCTCTTATTTCCTTTTCTTGTTTTTTTTTTTAAATATCAACTAAATGGAAGACTATGACTATTTTACTTGCATTTAATAATATAATTTTTTAATAATTCAATAAACTTTACAAACACTCGAGTCATTCAAATATTTGATAAGAGTCAAATTCTAAAAATAAATAAATAAATACTATTTAGAAAATTTTAAGCATTTAAATTTCATCTATTTTTCAAATTATTTTCGAAAAATTATCAAATTAAGACGTCATAACATGCAAATGCAATATTATTTAAAAATAATAGTAATAAATAATAAAGAAAAGAAATTTGATAAAGTTACTTTACGAGCATTTAAGTGCGCAAGAGCAGCACCCCATCCATCAAAACCAAAACTTAACTGAACCATGGATGATCCAAACAACACAAACTGAGGTCGAATTGGTCCAACCATCTTTCTCTTCTTGCTTCTTGCTAATACCGCGTTTGGGAGTTTAGAATTTGATAAGAGAAGTTATCTGATTGATTATGGCCTCGCTCACTTCCGGTCTTTGCCCTTTATATTGGCAATGTATGTATGGTTATTACGAGCCATGTGCGCGAGGGTGAGGGGGCTGCGCGCAAATGTTGACTAGTTCTTCAATATTCATCTTCTCCGTAGAAATACCGTCCGACCTGAGGAGAAAAAAGTAAATTGATTCCTAATCTCTTTGTGATGAGATTTCTAAAATTATGATTTCGTTAATATTTAAATTTTTTTTTCAGAGGAATCAAAATACTCAAAATGATCAAAGTGTTAATATATTTTATAAGTTAGGAATCACACTATTCGTCTGACTATAACTTAAGGATCTATTTATTAATCAATTGTCCATCAAAATAGATTATTTTAGACCAAATGATCAAATGTTAATGAAATACTCATTTTAATATTTTACTATAACTTAAAAATCAATTTATTTTTCAGTTCAAAAATATTCCAATTCATAATTTTTATTTTAATTTGGAATGCATACAGATTAAAAAAATTTGATATCAAAATCTTCACATAGATTAACATAATAGAGAAGACATGATTAAGCTATTATTCTATTATTAGGCTATGGTTTTTTTTTTCTAATTCAAATTTTAAATTACATTGTTAATTTTATAACAATCATTATTACAGTGTAGCATTGAGATTAAAAGTAAATCGCTTACTCAATTGAACTCCTGAAAAACTTATCTACAGTACGTTTATCATTTACTTAATTAATTAATTAATGATTAAGTGTTAATCAGTATTATTATTTTCTTTTAATAAATAAAATACCCATTGTTCTTATTTCCCTTATTCATTAATGTCAAATTTATTGAATATATACATCTGGGTATAAATAAATTTTTCTTATAGTTCAACGAGAATTAGCTTTTGGTTTTAAGAGTTGTAACAAAAATGAATTCAGAGTTATTAAGAGTTTTTTTATTAACAATACTCGTCACATTTCGAATTTCACGTCTCTTAAAAAAATTATTAAATTTATTTAAGTTACAATAAATTATTGAGTAAATTAACTATATTACCCTTAATTTAATATTAATTCTTTAAAAAAACCATTAAATTGAAGTAATAATGATTTATCATATACAAAGGGTAAATATGAAAAAAAATATTTATTACTAATTGAAATCACAAATGTGATAAGTGTTTTGAAAAAAACTATTTTCTCAAACGAGACGAGTATTATGCAACGGAGATAATATTTTAATTAGAATAGAATAGCGTTATTTACAAAGTAGGTTTTTTTGGTAAAGAGGAGAGCTAAGCTCTAGAGATTACAAACATAATCTAGGATGGGCTATGCCCCAGACATAATGATTAAGCCACCAAGCCATTCCTAAGGGAGGCTTTTTGAGAAGATGGGTATCCAAGGGATAATTCCTAGCTAACTTAGAGAGGAAATCAGCTCTAAAATTTTCCTCTCTGTATACATGTTTAATGTCACAAATCCAATCTTGTTGCATGAGGTTGCTTATGGCTAAAACGAGTTGTTGAATCTCCATTGGATGCAACAATTCCTTGAGTGAGTTGAACAACAGTAGAATTATCATATGCTATTTGGAGACGAGTTATTGCACGATCTGGAGGCCTTCTAAGATTGCCCAAAGCTCAGCTCCAAGCACATTACACGTGCTTATCTTCGTTACAAAATCCTATATCCAATGACCAGTGTTGTCCCTAATGAGCCGCCTACCACATGCCATTTGATCAACTAGTGAACCATCAATGTTTAGTTTAAAGAGGGGGGAAGGAGAGGTCAACCGAGATATCCATGAAATGTTTTTTTTAGGTTTACCAATCACTCCTTCATGAAGGATGTGTTCCACCTTAAAGCTCTCCTTAGCCATGAAAACAATTGTTCGTGTGATTTCCTTTTGGAAATATATTCGCTCCGCAAGTATATGGATCGTACAAATAGTAAAAAAGATTATCGTTGTACAAAAATTGATGAATAGACTACTAATTTTCTATATATGATAATTATTAGGAAAATCGAATAAAGTGGAATTAATTTAAACTAAGTTGCAATTCAAATAAAACAAATTCAAATTAAAATTACCAAGTGGAGATAATAAAAAATAAATTCAAGCAAATGGTTGTTGAAAAGGTCTAACCATGAGATCTCTATTAATTCTTAGCACAAACCTTGAATAGTTGATTTATGATATCCGAATTCCTCTCTTGAATCTCAATGCACTGTTAAACCACATAATATATATTTTCGTAGCTTAATATGATTAAAACGTTTTATGCCAATTCCTGAAGGAGAATTAATCTAAGGTATCTAGATCCCTCTCTTAAGTCTAAATGAACTATTAAAATCATGTGACATCTACTTTCATAGCCTAACACAATTAAAACCCATTAAGTTATTGTTAATTCTTTTACCCTAAGAGAACTTAGCCTATTTCTAGGTCTAAAAATTTTAAATTTTATATGTGGGATCAAATCTAATTTGTCAATCTCTCAATTTATTCAAACAAATCTAAATTCCTGCAAATATGGGGTCAACATATTCACAGACATTAAACTCAACATATTGAATTAAGAATTTAAACATTTAACATAAATCAAACTACCTAAAGTTGCATTTTTAAATTAATAGATAAATCTCATAACTAGATCAAATATTTAGCCTAGCATTATTATAAATACATCAATACAAATAAAATATGCAAAATGAATAAAAGACATAAATAACAAACTTTAGAGCTTGTTTGTTTGGTTGACCACAGTGCTCACGTCCTAAGCTTGTCAAAATCCTTCTCTCCTTTTGTATAGTGGTAACACTATTGCTAAAAGCTACTAACTCTCTCTTCTTGTTTTGCTGAATTTTTGATTGGCTACTCTTTGTTTTCTTACACGGCAACAAGTGCCCAAAAAGAGTAACGTTAAAAACTCATCTCATTGCTCCTTATATAGTTTCTTTGCTTTGCTCTTATTGGTCCACAACACACACCACTTGCACAAGTTGTATTTGAAAAAGCTGCTCTACCGCCCAAAGAAATGATAAAAAAAATGATAAAGAGAAGTTGCTCATAAGGCTAGGTGCAATGTTTCTTAAAAAATACAGTACTTCAGCTCTAAACAATCTGTCAGAAGATCTTCTTGCAGCTCGCTTTGCACTTGGTCCATATTGTTCCACGTTGATCAACTCTTCTTCATTCTTTCTTCGTGGGCTAGCTGGGTGTTGGATTTGGATTTGTTTGGCTTCTAAGAGTATTTCTTGGATTTCAACAGTAATAAATCTTCAAGGGCTTTCGTTGTTTTGATTTGATGCCAAATGGGTCATTTTTGTACAATTTGGCTTAAAGTAGCAATATTGGTGTAGCTCATGTGCAAACCAAATAAAGAGAAAAATCATACAAAATGGATTTTATTCTTATTTTATTATTCAAAATGAAGTTAAATTTAATTAAAACAACTGATAAAATATATGCATATTCTGTTGTTATTAATAATTTCATTAACCACTTCATTTATGGTGATATGGTGTTCTTGAAAAATCCAATTATTTCTTCTGTTCAAATTTTTTCAACAAGCCACTCCAAAAATAATATTCCAAAGCGTGCCTGAAGTAGGGATATTATTGCTCTACAGGCTTGCTACCATCCACTCTTCGAGAGAAGAACCTACATAAAAAAGGACAAGTTAGGAACATTTAGAGCCATTAAAATCTAATTAACATAGCAACATTAAGAGCCGTCTCTTGAGGTCCTATGCATATCATATATATATGGGTAGAGCAAAGGTGTCCTCTATGTCGTTCTCCATTGGTTAGCAATCTGTTATGGAGAGATAGCTAAAGGCAGACTCTAATTCTTTATAGACTGTTAAACCTCCTAACAAGAGACCAAATAGCATTATTCCTATCATCCATGTTTTTGAAAAGCCAATTATAAGCAGAATTGATGGAGAAATTTCTGGAGCTAGTGAATTTCAAATAGATTGTGTTTGGTCGCGATCTCTAAAAGGAGGAAGCACAACTACAATGCAAGTTAAAAAGAAAGTAGGTCAAAAGGAACTAAATTTATTCCAATTCCAGGCTTCATTCTGAGATAGCTACATCTTTTAACGTGCCATCCTCGATAAGCCATTTGTGCTTCCAAAATTTGGTCTTGCACCCATCTTCCACCGAGTGCACAACACTTCTGAAACTTTATCCAGATATCGATAATGCTTTTTTCAACGAGTGAAGCTTGATTTTTTAACTTTCTTATTAGTAGGACATTCAGGAGGGAGTTAATATTCTGTAGATAAAATTTGAGCCCACAGCACATTCTCCTCCTTTAAAGTATCCCGTCTAATCTTCATGAAAAAAGCTTTATTGAGGAGTTGGAGATTTCGCAAGTGTAAACCCCTTTAGTTTTTAGGTTGCTTGACTTCTCTCCAAGGAATGAGAGACACTTTCCTCCGGGTGTCCAAATAGCCTCAAATAAATTTCCTACAGGATTTTTCAATATCTGCACAAATTCCTGTATGAATCTTAGTTGTTTGCATAGCATACTGAGGCATAGTGGCTATAATCGAAGACTCAAGCATAATTCTATGCACCATGGATAGATGAGTTGCATTCCAATCAGACAAATGTTTTTTAGCATTATCCAGAGTAGGTTTTGTCAATACCAGAAAATGAAATGTTTTGCAATATTAAATTGATTGAATTATGCTTACTAATTTAGCTATATCCAATTGTGAATTCTTATTTATTATCCTTTTTTATATTTTCTTTGTTGTCTAGGCTAGATCTCGAACTCATAAGGTTTTTTTTTTTTATTTTGTCCGCGTTTGATCCCCATCAATTTTGCAATTAATAGCTAATTTGTACTTATAAGCTAAACTAAAGATATTTAGGATATGTTTACTAATTTATTAACTATTAGCTTTTAACTTGTATAAAGCCATTTAAATTAGAAATATTCGATAAAAATAGATGTTTTATTAACCGTTTGATATAAACTAACAAATAAATACATTAAATTTGAAGAAAAAATTAATGCGTATGATTGTTAAAAAAAATAATTTCTATGAAACTCTAAACATTAAAGTCTTTGAAAAGTTACTATTATAAAAACTATGTTACTTAACTTTTCAATTCATAGAGATAAAAAGCACGTCAAGTCCGTCGAAACGAGATGGTCCAAGAAAATTTTAAAAAAATTCCTTCTGAAAAATTATACATTTTAGTAGTTAGTTAACTAAATTTTGATGGTATTGCATGCATAAGGAAAATAAATAATATAAGTAAAAGAAAAATAATTTAAACGAAAGAGGAAGCTCGAGTGCAAACCAGGACTCGAATAAAATCAAAATGCCTTTAATATTCTTTATTCTTGTTGATAAATAATATTCTGCAAATGGGTGTATGATACTGAGATCAAATTTTTATTCCAATTCCACTTTCAAAATTTTGTGGATTTTGTGATTTTCATCGTTCTCCGGATCAACGGCTGAAATTCCTTCAAATTCACTTGGCATACACTGCCAATATAGACTTGGTTTCCAATCTGCATTTCTAACAACTCTAAGTATCTCCTTCACCACTATTTTACTCCCTTCTCCAGAGAGATGGATTCCATCCCTGTTCAACAATTAACATATGCAAATCAATAGACAATCAGATTGGCCTGTCGTGTAATCTGCAATGTTATTTCTGTAATTGAATTATAATAGCAGAATATTTCAGTTAGACTTACAAGAAGCAAGTAGTCAACCAATCTTCTCTCTGTTGCATTGCAGTCCAAAGATCAACTGCTGTGATTCCCAATTCTCTACTTACTTTTAAACAAGCTTCTGAATATATCCGACACCCCTCATTGGTTCGTCCCATTTCATCACCGCTAGTTAATTTTAGCAACAATAAATTATATTTCAAGATATTTTAATTATGGATAAAAATTTATATAGTTAAATACATACAAAAATTCTTGAATCATTTCCTCATTTACAGGAGGAACGCTGAGAAAAATTACGCGAATTGTCTCGGACAAGCCCTGCATTCAATCAAATAACCAAATAATTAAGTTAAAATTCAATAATACCATTTAATTATATAAATTTGAAGGATTGTATATTAATTAATTACCTTTAGATGTAAAGCAATTCTTCTCATGTTTTCTTTGTATTCTGGGAGTGGAACCAGAGGACCATCGGATGTGGGAGGCTCCATTGAATCATTGCCTCCAAAATAAACAATAGCCAGTGAAGGTTGGACACCGTCATTCTTGATTTTTAATTAATATAACAGTACAAAAAATATACATCATCAGTATCTAATTAATAATTATTATAACTAATTAACACAAAGCAAATAATTAAAATATAATAATTAATTACTTGTGGGAAAACTTGATCCAGAATTTTTAGAGCATCCCTTGAAGTCCAACCGGAGTATCCTCGCAGCAAAACATCTGCCTGTTAATATTGTATTATTTTGAAAATAATTAATTATATTAATCAGTTTATTAACTATAAATTAAATATATAATGAAAAAAATGAAATGATTTTTTGATTCACTAAATATTATGTATCATAATTTCAGAAAAAATAAAATAAAATAAAAATCAAAAAACGGAAAAATAACAAAATTGAATAAACTATTACCTTACGACTGTACAAGTGAGAAAGAGCAGCACCCCATCCATCAAAACCAAAACTTAACTGAACTATGGATGATCCAAACAACACAAACTGAGGTCTGATTGGTCCGACCATCTGTCTTTTCTTCTAAGACCGTGTTTGGGAGTTTCGAATTTGAAATTGGGGAAATCTAATAGATAAACGGTGAGAAAAGCAATCTGATTGATGCGAGTCTCGCCCTCTCCTGGTTCTGGTCTTCCGTTTGCGTTTTATATGTGCGATGTTTGTATAGTAGATTTACGCGCCATGTACGCGCGGATAAGGGGGCTGTACCTAAATGTTGATTTGTCTTATCCTGTGCCTCCATATTCTTGATTCTTCGTGTCCGGTGAGGTCTGCATGAATTTATTTATGTACTTTTTCTGTAAAAAAATTAATTGCAATTTAAATTTTATGGAAAATCCTTAAAATCATTAATTTTGATAATATTATAATTTTTTTTAATTTAAATATTTAATATATTTAATTTATAAATCCAGATATAAAAATAAATGCGGATACATACCGTATAAAAAAATCTTTTATTTATCTCAATTTTTAAAATAACTTTTTGAGTCTTTAAATTAATTCTTTTGTAATTTATGCACGCTTGACCATGTAATAAATTGAGACATGATATACACTCGCCAAATTAGCGAGTTAGATATACTAGAATTGCATGATGTGGCAGCCACATTATCAGCTAAATGCATAAATTACACCTATATTTACACAAAAAGATATTTTGGTCACCTCAACTTTCAAAATGATTTATTGGCCCTCTAGGCTTTTTTTTATTTATGCACTGGCCAAGAAATAATTTTTTTTCTACGTAATTTTCTTACGTAGCAAATTTTATATATCACACATCTGTGAAATAATAATTGAATACATTTATTGCCTCCTCTACTTATATAAAAAGGTTTTTTGGTCACCTCAATTTTAACTCTCTAAACTCGTTTTTTTTATAATTTATGTATTGCCCAAGAAATAATATTTTTTCACGTTAACACAAGTATTATGCATTTAGATAATCTGTCTCTAACAAGATATGTATAAATTTTTAAAAAAACGAATTTAGAAGGTTAATATGTCAAATACAGGGTCTGTTTATGCATTCAACCTAAAAAAAATATATAATGCTCTTAAAATGGGGGTAGGGATGGAGTGTTTGGTTGTGCAAATTGGTTCTCATGCTGTCAGAAGTGGACACATATAGTTGATTGCTTGAGGTTGAGTTTTTGGATGAGCCAATTAGAGATGACAATTTTATCTTACGCATTAGATATCCAATATGGTCCGATTTAAATTTATTGATTTCGAACAATGAATAAATAGATTTGATATGACGCTTGAATAGTGAATACTGTGTCATGGAACATTCTAAGTGGAAAAGGAATATTTTAACCAACGGAGATTCATCTAAGTGGAAAAGGAATTCATGTCCCTTAAGTATGAGATTGAACATTCAATACTTGTAGACAAAAACAATTTCAACATTATAGATTTAATTGGACGTGAACATAATTAAATTCAGCCTGATATTAAAATGCTAAATGTAACTTTAAAACGTAAATGTGACATTAAGAACTATGGAATAATAGTAAAAGGAATATTTATTGATGAGGGTGAAATAAGTTATTTATTGCATTAAAATAAGGGTTTATGGCATCATGCAAGGCGCAGATAGACTGTGGTTTTGCTTCACATGGACGGTGCATTTTTTTTTTGTCGGTGAATGATATTTTATTCCTCAAACGACGTGGTTGAGGGATCATAAATCAGATTTAGTAGGTACTGTCAGACTCCTCTTAGATTAATTTTATTACATTTAAAATTTCCAAATCCGTTAATTTTAAATTAATTAGTGTTAACTGCTGTCCAGAACATAATTGAAAAATGAAATAATATTTTATAATATTATTAAAAAATAACAAAATTATATAATAAAATGATTATTAAATATATTATAAATATTCGATTAAAAATTTAGATATCGAAACTCATATAGAAATTTACTTTTAATAACCGTTCCGAATTCAATTATAATTATCTGTTTAAATATTTAAATTTATTTACGTTAAAAATATATTTTTTATTTTTTAAAAATAAAAAATAAGTAAAAATTATAAAATTATTATTTTGATTTAATAAAAAAATATAATAAAAAATATTAAATATAATTATAACATTAATATAATTAAAAATGGGTGTATAATATAATATATTCGCTTCTATAACATTATTATTATACATGAGACTACTTCACAAATCAAGCTAATCAATTAATGTATTTTTTAATTATCAATAAAAAGTGAAGTGTTTTTTTATAATTAATTTTCATGTCTTTGAAATTTTTTATGTTTATAATTTATTACAAATGATTATTTATTTATTTAAAATATTAATGTATTACTTGTTCTGTATTGTGTGTCCTAAGTATATGGACATCGTACTTTTTTTAAATTATCGTATCTCGTACGTTATCATATTTTATATTTTATGTTTTTGCAATTTAACTCCGGACACATGAGATTACTCCATACATCGAACTAATTAATTAAGATTTTTGTAATTATTAATTAAAAATGAAGTGTATTTTTTTTAATTTGTTTTTGTTTCGTTGAAGTAAGAAATTGAGTTTTATTTACTTTTTAAAAAAATATATTCATAAGCTTGTAGATTACTCATTAATTATTTTATAATTAAAAATAAATTTATATTAATATATTAGTATTTGAGATAATTTTTTTATAGATATTATTTTGATAAAGACATTATCTAAAACAATTTATCTTTTTATAATTGTGTTTTATCTTCTTACAATCGTTTTAAATAATTGTTGTTCTGCTATTATTTTGCCTTTTGAGAGGCTTACACGTAGTATATTCAGGATGCAAATTGTTCTGTTTTTAAATATATATATATATATATATAAATATAGATATTTACATGTTTTTCCTTAAAACCGTGCTATAGAATTTTTTTAAATTTATTTTTTATTCGTTGTTCCTCAGACGTGCTGCCTTTCTGTAATTGATAGATGAACATGAACATGCCCTTGATTTTGTTTGGATGGGATAGAGAAAGGTGTAATAGGAGGGTCAAATTAATATAAAATTATGAAAATATTATTTTTATGATAATTATTATTTTAAATATTTTATTAAAATATATATTATGAAACTCAACTATAATACATTTTTTGAAAGTAAGATAACGGTATAAAAATATAATCGAAAAAGTCTAAGATCTTTTAATTTCGAATTGATCGACTTAAAATATTGAGGATGATTTTAATTTTTATTTAGTATACTGCCCTTGTTAATTTTTTAAATCTCCAAATTTTCCGTTGATATTTTTTTAACGTTATCTTTCCTTCTTCTTTTTTGTCACTAACAGTATTTTCAAAAAAATATCTTAAATATTCATGAATTAGTATATTATTAAAAAAAAAAATGAATTTAACGTGCTTTTCACATCTGTCGTACATTATCTGGTTCATATTAAACTCAGTAATACACAATTATAAGTTATTAATTAATATTTAAATTTTAAACTAATACATAATTTGTAAATTAATACAAGTCTTTTTCATGTTACTCATTTATAAATTTAATATACAGAGCTAAAAATAAAGATTCAGTTAAGTTAATAAAAAAACAATAAGAACAGTGGAAGAAAAATATTCTAAAAAAATATAATAAAATTGTGATAATTTTTAACAGTATACGGTAACTCAAGCCCAATACTAAATTCCGAACTGATAAAGGCCCATCTATTGATAAGCCCACCAGGCCGAGCCCGATAGACAAATCAATTCTCTGTAGTATGACTCAGCCTCTCACTTGTCCTCTCAAGTTCATGCACTGTTAAACATGGACATAGCTCTCTTTTCTCCGTCTTCCCTTTTTGCCGACGACGATGATACCTCTAATGGTAGAGGTACTCACATTTGCTAATATTCACAGTCCTATCCTTTTTCTTCTTTTTTTAACTAAACGTGTTTACTTTTCTTTATTCAGAGGAAGAAACGAAGGAAACCGAACAAAACTATGTGGAGAGGAGGCACAGTTTTCCTGGAATGGTAATTAATCCTCTTTAGGCTCATTGTTAGAAGTAATGGTTATTAGTTTTTGCTCTTCTCTTATTTGTTAGGGATATAGATGGTTAGATATTGTTGATCGTCAAGTTCAATTATTTAGAGCGAGGCAGAGGCGTTGGTGTTATGGTCTAGTGATTAAATTATCAAATTTTCTGTTTAAAATGTTTGATTACTGAATTGGACAGCAAATGTTTGGTTAAGTGGTGCAAATTCTTTTATGTAGATACTTCTTTCTTTTCCTGGTGCGTAAGGTTTGAATTTTGGTGTTGAACCTTTGTTGTTTAGGTATGAGAATGGCTTCTTGAATTGGTTTCGTCATATTCTGAGATAGCGGGATAGTTATTTAACCCTGAAATTAACTTCTGGAAGAAATTAGAGGGTTTGATGAAATAAATGGAAGTAGTGACATTATTGAGTTCATTTTCTCTCCAGTAGAGATGAAAAGAATTTGATTTTAGCATTGAACTGTTTTAGATTTTTGTGGTAATTTATTCAATTTATTGTATGTGGATGTAGTGGATCTTGTCAGTGTAATATTTGTGTATATGATAAAGCATCTTGGTGGTTTTGTTTCTCTAACTTGTGTTTCAGATTTAAGTAATTTTGTATTATTTTCACTCATTTCTATGTCTCTTGGCTTATGCAGGTGTTGCTCATCCGAGAATTTTCTTTTCACCAGTTGAATGCTAACTTGCTCTGGCCAGGGACATTTGCATTTGCAGAATGGTTAGTTCAACATAGGTCGCACATAGAAGGACGTCGATGCATTGAATTGGGCAGGTATGGTTTTTCTCTTCAAGAATGTGAGTACTAGTAAGCTCACATTTTTTTGTTCTCAGATATGGGAGCTTGGGGCCATAATTCACGTTTCGATCTGTGGTATCTTGTGCTTGCCTATGTGACCTTTGTTTAATTGGCTGGTTGCTATTATTCCATGTAGTTCTGAACGTACAGCTGATGCAGGTAATTCTATTCTATGGCAGTGGCACAGGAGCTTTGGCTATATTTCTTCACAAATCATTTAATCTTGATATCACAACCTCAGACTATGATGATCATGAAATCGAAGAGAACATAGCTCATAACTGCTGTGTTAATGGAATCACACCTACCCTTCCTCACATAAAGCGTGAGTTGCCTAGTGTTGATTTTATGTGTAATGTGAGAGCTTTTATTGCTTCTTTCTTAACAAATGAGATACAATTCACTCTTATTTATAGATGTAGGCTATTTCCAAAATACCTAAGCTACCCTTTACACTTAAACTATACTACTCATACATACAGTAATATATCACAATACTCCCCCTCAAGTTGGTGCATAGATATTGAGCATGCCCAACTTGCATATTAAGTTATGAAAGATTTTGATACTTAATCCTTTAGTGAAGACATCCACCAGTTGATCATCTGAAGTTACATGAGAAAGTTTCAAGACACTTTGATTGATCTTCTCCTTTATGAAGGGTCTATCGATTTCTATGTGTTTTGTTCTGTCATGCTGAACCGGATTTTGAGCAATACTAATAACTGCCTTGTTGTCACAGAACAAGATTGAAGCTCCAAACTCTGAAAGCTTCAATTCTTCCAATAGCTTTTTCACCCACAACATTTCACAAACTCTTAAGGCTATGGCTCTATACTCAGCTTCTACACTTGAACGAACTACTACACTCTGCTTTTTACTCCTCCAAGTAGCCAAATTTCCTCCAACAAAGGTACAATAGCCTGAAGTCGATCTTCTATCATTTGGAGATCCAGCCCAATCTGCATCAGTATATACCTCAGTTTTTAGGTGGCCATGCTTAGAAAAAAGTATGCCCCTTCCAGGAGCAAACTTCAAATACCTCAAAATACGAAAAACAACTTCAAGATGAGAGTCACGAGGGTCATGCATATACTGACTCACAAGGCTAACAGCATACGCGATATCAGGTCTTGTGTGCGAGAGATAAATTAATCTACCGACCAACCTTTGATATTAGCCTAGATCAACTGTCTTCCCAA
>CANUEX010005662.1:0-60451 GCA_948099535.1 Jatropha multifida
AATTGGCCTGGGGCCAATAGGTGGATTTGTGACATCACTGACTAATTTCCACATGTTGTGAATATTTGAATGTGACTTGTTTGAAGATGCTGTTGTATGACACGTGCTTGTGAAGTATGTCATTTATTATATTGTGAAAGCATAATACTTGAATGTGTGGGTTTGCATTATTTATTATTATTGACTGAGTTTAGTGAAACTCACCCCTTTCCATAAATATTTTTCAGGAAATAAGGATACTGTTGGTCCATAAGACTCTGCTTCCTTCTTCGCAGAGAAGTGATCATGTTAGTATAAACTCTCTAATAATATTTAGAATACTCTGCATATTTTATTTAATTCCACAGTTAGGATGCTTGAACGAATATTGGCTTGTAATAGAATTATCATGTGGTTATAAATAAATTGTGGAGTGTAAATGACTATCTGAAGACTATAGTTTGATCATATTATGACAAATAACTATTTGTATGAGAAAATATTTTTATTATATGGATATGGGCCCGAGCTGCGAATAGTATTTAATACTAAGGCTGAGTCAGCATCGTTTACTCTAATTGTAATATGAAAAATGTCATAATATGAGCTTACTATTCCGATAGTCAAATGATAATAGGAATGGAATTTGATAGTTAGGCTTACTACAGGTCTCGAGGGCCTTAAGCTTACCTAGATCCTAGTGCTGGTCCGGCCCACGGTTTTGGATCGTGACAGTCTGATTGGTTTTCTTCCACTTTTGTAGGTGAATCAAGCCTTTCAATGAATAAAAAAAAATATTTAGTTCTTTTATTTTCAAAATACATTAGGTAGTATTTATATGAACAATTTAATCTTATTTATTAAAAAGACAAAAATACAATTATCCTATTTTATTATATTTTTTATACAAAAAGCAAAAACTATTTGTTTCATAGTATGAATAACGTATTTTTTTTGTAACATATTATTTTTTAATAATATGAATTAATTATTCTTATTATTTTAAAAAACATTTGCATAAAAGAATAATAGAAATAGAATAAAGGATATTTGATATTGTTATTTCAAAAATAATGGCAAAGTGTATAAATTTTTATAAAAAAATGATCTATTGTCTGAGGGAAGCAAACCACATGGAGGTTTTAGTTTCACCAAATGAGAGGGACTAAATGATATTATTCATTTGATATTAACTAAAATAAAATTAATATTTTTTGTGTTTTAAATAAAAATATAAAAATATATATAATTGGATCAAATTTTCTATTAGAATTTATATTAGGTCAAATTTTTAAAATTCATATTTGATCTAATAAATAAACTAAAGTTCAATTAGCGTATCGAAAATATCCGATCCTTATAATATTGACTTGAAATATAATTATGTAACATCAGATAAATTTGTAAACGGAAAAATATTTTAATTTTATAACTTACGATGGAGCTCTTAGGTAAAAAGAATGAGATCTTTTCACAAAATTAAAACCTTAAATTTTTTTTATTCATTTGGATATTCAATTGGTCAAATAAGCCGATGAGCTATATAAGAAAAATATTTTTTTTCTTTAATTTGTTAAATTAGTAAAAACTCGAATCAAAGGAACTCCAAACTTTTCCTCATTCGTATTAGCAAGCAACAATGGTTACGGAAATACAGAAACTAAGTTACAGTACATTTTAACGTTCCTCGGTATTCGTCATCGTCTGCAACAAGATTCTACGGAGTCATCTTTTTCGACATTTTACTTTTCAGTTTGAAACGACAAGTGGCACGACGGTGCAGTTCTAAGCTCTGCGGCTGGTTCCCCTCTAGCCGTTTGAATATTGGCCACAGTCATAAAAACAATGCAATCATAGGGATCACTTGTATTATTGTAATCATATGCCATCATATATACGCGGAGAGAATATTTGCAAGCTTCCACGATCTGTTGTCTCGTCTTTTATTTATTTTTTTTTTCAAAATAAAAAAACAACTTAAGGTCATTCAAGCGACGTAGCAAGTTTTGATCGTACTTGAAACATCCAATGCTCAAACTCTATAGGCTCAAGCTATGGATTCAACAAGTCGAGATCGTCATATCATAACATATGAGTTCTATTTCAGGGCAGTTAGGATCATATTATCATCAGTTTATAAGTTTGTTACCATACTATGGGAGGCTCAACCATCCTTAATAGGGTTAATTAAATTAAAATCTCTAAGAATTTTCACTACTTTCTAATTTTTTTATCAATTCAATCTTATTTTGTAAATATTTTCTTAAAAGTTGAGAGAGTGAATTGACCCACTTCATCTGCTGTGGCTAGCAGTGTGATAAAATCACAACAGACTTTTTTTTTCTTCATTTTGATACCCGCTGCTATAAGGTAACGATGGATTCCGACAGTATCTATCAAGAATCAATTAGTATGAACTATTAAACCGAACGGAGCTATTAGTATATTTTTCAGTCCAACTTTCCTTTTTTTCATATAGAAAACGTGAAAAAGGAGTTTGAATAGGTCTCCACTCACTCAATACGTATATTGATATAATCAGCACGTCAATTGTCAACGACTCAAAGAGGAGAAGGTGAGAAGGAAGGTGGTTGGTTTTTTCCTTTTAGTGGTCCAAACAGAATCTGAAAGACAGAAATAAAATTGAGAAAACGAAACGTAATTTTATGTGATGATAATGAAGTTAATAAAACAGCAAATCCTCTATGGCCTTTGCTTCGGCTTTGGGCCACATGTTCGGTAATAGGTGTCACTCTCACCGCCATCTCTCCAGCTTTCATTCGCCACGTCAACATTCTGATCGATTGATTTTGATCAACCGACTCCATATAATTAATGTCCAACTCATAAACTAATATTTCCATTTACATTTGAAAAATGATTCATTTTCAAAAAGCATTTTATAAAAAGTTTTAAATAATTTATATGCTTATAATATTAAAATTAGTTAAAATATTTAGAATATTTTATAATTTATGCGACTCTAACAATATAGAGAATTGATTAAAAATAAAAAAACAATCTTGAGAATTATATAAAAGTTATTATTAAATAGAAAATATGTAAAATGATAAACTGTACTCATCGTTGGAGACCGCGGTGGTGACTACTTATCTATAATGATTAGTAATTGATAATAATAAAGACCGGTGATTAATAGATTAATGTTATGATGTATTTACAAAATTATAATAAATTTATCAATATTTAAAAATATTTATTTTTTTAAAAAATAGAAAGTCATTTTTTTGAGTGAGATTCGTACGTGAGGAGTTATTAAAAATATAGAATGATATTAAGTAGCAATTAAAGTTCAGAAATTTTCATTAAAAGTCTAATTATCAACTCTCACTTTTTCACGTCTTAAGAAACTGCCGCCTCTCTCTCTATTAAAATTTTCTTTCCTTTTCTCCAAACACAAAATCAAATATGGAAATACAGAGAGGGGCTAATTTTTATCTCCTTTGACAACGCTCTCTTCATATTTTTAGTTTTATTGCTAATTTTTATATATTTTTATTATATAAATGATAGATTTATATCTATTTTGATATAAATTTATACGGTTCATATTTCTACTATTTTTTGTGATTTATCTCTATTTTGTGGGGAGTTTATGATTTCTTCGTTTGTTTTGTTTTTTACATTTGTCTGGTTTTGTTGGACAGATTTGCGATTTCCGGAGAATTATTCAACTACATGATAATCTTTTATCTTTTGAAGCTTGATAGTGCGTTTTGTTTCTCCATTGGATTTAATGGTTTAAATTCTCTCTGTTTGTCATAAGAAATTACATCATAGATAACTAGCCCATGTATAAAAGATTCAGAGAGTTTATCTAACTAGTCATTTTTGAAGATCTATTATTTTTTTTCAAGTTCACCTTCTAGTGTTTATTTGATTTTTCATTAGATAAACAAACAATAATTATTTTAGTCATAATAGTTTAAATGAGAGTATTTTTGAACATATATTAAGAAAAAAATAAAAATACATATAAAAAATTTTTAATTGAACTGGTACACATGCGCCAGGTATGGACAAAAACTTTCCTGATTGGACATAGAATAGCAGAGATTGCAAGTAAATGCGAAACCATATTGACTAACCTTTTTACAAAAACAACTTTGAACAATCAGATAGTTCGTTTAGCAACAACTTACAATCAAAGTGAAGTTGAGAAGCTGTGTGAGGAGGCAATGATTGCATGGGAAATTTGATTGGCGCAGAATAATGTTGTATGGCGACAGAAGGGAGTCTCAGTTGCTATTACTATTGCTCTTCGTCGAGCTCGACAATTTTTACATGACTGGACAGTAGCAAGGCGTGCACAAGAAAGCTTCACTTGGAATGATAATCATGCGTCGTTTGCAGTAAAATGGCAGCCGCCACAACATGGATATAAATTTTAACGTGGATGCAAGATATGATATAGCTACAGGACAGGCGAGTGTTGGGTGGATTGTGAGAAATACTCTGTCGGTGGTAGTATGATAAATATTGGTATAACCTCTAATCCGCAGATTGCAGAAGTAATGAGGGTAAGAGAAGCTCTCAGCTGGTTAAAGAATCATTTCTTGGATGATAGTTTGATTATGGAGATGGATTGTTTGCAGGTCTATCAAGCTTTGATCTGTGAGACAGAATGATTATTCTTATTTTGGCATGATAATAGAAGACGGTAAATCTCTTACTCATGAGTTAGCTCTTTGTCTTTTAGTTTTGTTAAAAATCCAGTGAATCTCGTAGCTCATTCGCTAGTCTAAGCTTCAGGTTCTATGTCTAGTTTGATGGAGTGGACTATAAATTCACCATCTTTAATTTTATGATGTATGGATTTTTTATTCTAATAATATCTAAGTCATTGCCATTCAAAAAAAAAAACTTACAATCACAAACTATTAAACCCAACTTTAGACGCTCAATTTTTGCCTCAAAAGGACTCAGTGATGATAACATCTTTTCTGATAAAATGAGTTTGAGATATTCAATGAATTTGATTCAGAGGCATGGGGAATGGACTGTGGGAGGATTTTTTGTTGCCTAGCCAATCTCTTGCCATTTTAATTCTCAAAAACCCCTTAATCCAAATTCTTAACAAGTGTTTTAAGGAAGAACATTTTTACATAGAACTCCAGTAAGGTTTGGCTATCAATCATTCCAAAAACACAAATCAATCAAACTAAACTCGAATCATTGATCAAAGAACCAAGTTCTTGAGTGTTCCTTCCATTTGTGATCCAAATCTCGAGTTTTCCCTCAAAGCAAAGGTAAACTGAGAGTCTAATTCTTTTCTCTTCTTTTTCTTTTTGTTTGGTGCTAGATCACAATTTTTAAGTCTGGTTGTGAGGAAAATCTAGGGTCAACGAAAAAAGAGGTCTTCTAGGTGTCAGTGGCTTGAGCCATACATTATGGTGTACACCACAGCACTAGTAGCGTAAGCCATAGTGTAGTGGCGCACGCCACATGAAAGGGCCTTGCACCACTTTTTTTCAGAAAGTTTTAGAACGCGTATTTTAAGTCTTATGATCAAGGTAAAATCCATGTATCGTTTCGTGTTGCATGCACCATTGGACCTTCTTTTCAAAATCCAAACAACATAAAATCAATAACTACACATTGATTCTAGGATTCAGTGGAGTTAAGTGCTAGGCATTCTTGTTTAAAACGCGTTTTAAACTTATGTTGATCTAGATGAGCAAATAAAGAACGGAAATGAGTAGTGATGGTCATAGCTGTTTATCATTCGTGATAAACAACAAATTCTTGAACTCAAATCTCATTTTAGATTAAAAACAATGTGTTATTATTCTGCTTTTTACTTTTTAGTTTTTCAAATTCTTGCTCTTTACTTTAATGCTCCTTAATTTATGTTAATCTAACCCTCTAACATTAGTTTAGAACATCATAACATTAACATTCATCATTTTCAGATTATGAATGATTGTGATTCTTATTTTACTCTTGTGAATTAATATATTCTATGATTTATTTTAAATAAATGCCTTCTTATTTGATTTGTGCTTTAATGTTTATTATTGCAAAATGTAAAGGATGTTTAATGAGATTTCTATAATTGCTTAATTTAGTAATTAGTGGATTTGAAAATTTTGGAGAGCCTAATGGTAGATTGTATTTTAGGAGATGTTTTAAATGGGCAAAATAGGTGTCTAACACCTTCCTATTTCGTATTCAACTCCCGACCTCATTTCTAATTAACAAAATTAGATTAGTCCACTCAAATGAATTCACTAATTTGATAATTTTCCCTAATAAGGATGATGGCTCTAATTTTTAATACAACTATCAGCAAAGTAAGAAAACCGATCCTTTTTGAGGATTAATCAATGAGTCTAATAACGAAAATCAAATTCATTAAATAAAATAAATTAAACCGTTTGAATTCTTTTTTTCGTTCCGAAAAAGAAAAATGGAAAAACTCCAACATCCTCACCAACATATTAGGGTTTTCAACTTATTTTGGTTTTAGTGAATATGTACTTAAATTTTCACTTGAATTTTATTACATTAAATATTTTAAAATTATAGAATGGATTTTAATTATTAGAGTGTACCCGCAACTTTACACCCACACCTAATTCAAACCTACAGTGGGTAATTAACCAAACACATTTATTAATGCCCAATTAAGGGTTAAATGAGTTTTTATAGACTGAGTATCCACAAAAATTCAACCCGCTGCCATACCTAATTGTGAACACTTTAACAGTACAGGATCTCAGTGGCGGAGCCGTGTGGAATATTCCACTAAAAAACGAAAAGAAGAAAAAGAAAACAAACCGTGTTGAAATTCCTTTCATTTCCTTAGTATCAAAGGATTTCGAGGTGTCGACGGAGTATCTTTGGGCTCGGGCCGGGTCAACAAAAATTTAAACTTTGTAATGCAAACAAATGTACAACATAATTCTTCTTCTTCTTCTTTTTTTATCAGCCAAGAAAAATATTTATTAACTGATTAATCGGAAAAAAACTTAACAAACGGTAGCACTACACCTAAATCAATATACTTCCTCCAAATACTTAAACTTAGCCGGATAATATTAAGTAAAAAAAATCTGATATGCAATTCATTTGAAACAAAAAAGAAATTAATAGCAAGACATAATACTTCAATTTTTATATTTATCAACTAAATATTTCAATTTAAAAAATTATATTTATTAGATTCTTTAATTTATAAAATTGTATCTATTGAGTACTTTACTTTATAAGTTTCTATTTATGATATACTTATAACATAATTAAATATATATATATATATATAAATGGTTGTTTAATATTTTGTGTTAGAACTTAGAAGTTATATAAAGTATCTCAATATATAAATTTGTGTTCAATTTATGTAAGTTTACATGTTGAAATGTTGACTTTTGAATAAGTATAAAGAATATAATAAATCAACTTAAAAGTCGACATAGAATGCCATTAGATATTTTTCTTCATTTTAAGATTTGGTTTAATATATTACAATACTCCAAACTTTGTAACCTTTTGCAATTCACTCTATTTTAACTTTTTTTTTTCAATTTTACTCAAATTTCAGTCTTTTCTAGCAGTAGTAGGAGTTGCGCAAAAATAATGCTTTGAAAAAAACATTTCTAAATCTAACCACAATTGAAGACTATTTATTAATATAATGTTTGTCGTGTCATGAAAAGAGAATGATGCATTAAAATTACAAACTCAATTGGCAGTTTGAGTGTTATAAAAAAATAACTTATATTGACAAGCAGTTAATAAAAAATAATTAAAGGATAGTACTTTGTTAAGAGCCCATTAGATTAATTAATGATTTCAATAAAAAAATTATTTATTTATTCAAAATAATTTTTCATCAAAACAAGCATATCATCTGATGAAATATCACTATTATACTAGAGTATAATCTTTTTAATATATATATATATATTCTCCAAATGCTGTGAATATTTGTAGTATAATATTTTTTTAGTATATTTCGAATATATATTCTTAGTTTATCTCTAGTATATATTGTTATATTTTTTTTCTAAATGTTGTGAATATTTGTGATATTTATATAATTTTTGCCTGTAATAATTTTTTATTGATTTCTATTTATTAATTATAATAATAAGGAAATAATAATAATATTATATATCAAATAAAAAAATATAGGGCTCATACAAAATACATTAACGTAATATCACTATTTTTTTTTTTTGCATTCATGAAAAATTAATCATATATTAATAATATGCTAGATTGTTTTTAAACAAGGTAATGTTATTTTTATGCATGTACTTGCTCTTTTTTTTAGTGCTTAAACGGAAAATTATAATAATTAAGTGTTAAAACTTGTTTTATTTTCAATTTGATGTCTCTTGATAATATGACCAATCGAAATGTCTAATGAGACTAAGTTAGATCCACATATACCTATTTGTCCACTTACATTTACATTTAATTCATGTAAGCCGATAGCATGACAAAACTAATAAAATGACTCATTTAACCTCAATTTATTACCACCCTAAACAATTTCTTTTACGCAAAATTCTAACCGAACCCAAAAAACAGACGTTAGACTCTCTCTCTTTCCATCTCTTTCGCTTTTCTCTCCTCCCGACGTCTACTCTGTTTTTCACTTTTTAATCTATTATTCAACTTTAATAAATTTAAATCTGCCTTTTCTGTTACAATTTCATTTTTTTATTTTTCATTATTATTTTGCCTCTATATTTAAAATTTTTCTCTCTCTTTTTTTGTGAGGGTTTAATTCCCTCTGTACGAGGGTTTATTACCAAATAAAACATTGTATTTGATTTTATGTGTTGGAGAATGTAGATCTTGATAGATGTAGATTTTGGATCAATTTAGCCTAGTAATGTAAGTTTATTTTTACACTGTGCCATTGCCATTACCAAATAAGCTTATTATTGTTGGAGAGTGCCAAACGTTGGAATTCTCAATTAAACTAGCTTGATGATGTGTCAAATACAGTCCCATTGCCATTTGGTGTCCTTTGTACGTAAACTTTAGCTACATTTCATTCCTGCATGAACTTGCATGTATTAATATGCACCTAATAAGGCGAAAGAAGTCTCTGATTCCATGAGAAAGAGTTGAGTTGGTACCAAATATTTCACCCATGCATAGCGCAGGATGTTAATTTCTCAGTATTGGAAGAACTCGAAATCTGCAGAAATAGTTCTATAAAAGAAGTGTTAGCCAGGAACTCTCCACACCAACCATAACTCCACACTTCTCTATCCCTACCACAACCTATCAGCACATGACTAACATCCTCTAACTCCCCTAAAAAAAGGCAACACGCATCAATATTGACACACTTAGACCGAACTCTCTCTTTAGTAAGGAGGAGATTCCTCAAACTACTCCACATAAAATCTTTCTCCTTCGATGACACATCCAACTTTCAAATTCTTCTCCAAAAAATCACCCTCCACGATATCACCTTAATTACCCAAGACTTTTAAAGTTACACCATACACGCTCTTCATTGTGTATAATCTCCTCCTATCAAAATGCCAAATACGTTGGTCACTTCTATTTGCAACATTAAAGTGTATTTCGAGAATTGTACAGACATCCCTACTATTAAAATAAGAAAGAAGCTTCTCAACATCCCATTGCATACCATCCTCCCTAAACAAATCCTTAACTTGTAAAGTAGGCTTTACAACAACCACCCCATCCTCTAGCCAAAAAGAATCCTCTCTAAGAAGCTACGAATCCCAAAGCACGTGAATACTCTCACCATTCCCTGCTCTACAAATAAAATTAAAATCTCTTCCCAGATATACATAAAAAAAATCTCTGTCCAGATAATATTTTGCTTTGAATAATTTATAAAAAGAAAATTAGGTGCCATAATTAAACGCCATCCTTGTTCCCTAATATGGCCACATTAAAACAATGAAGGTCCCTAACCCATAACAGCAACCCCTTGCTACCACACATCTTATCCCAAGAGACCCAATAAACCCCTCTACCACTATCTTTCTTTATACCCCACCAAAAACTATTCATAAGATTTTGAAGACCGCAAACTCCCACAGGCAAAAGAAAAATGCCCATACAAAAAGTAGAAATGGCTTGAGCCACAGCTTTCAACAACACTTCCCTACTTGCTCTAGAAAGAAAACGATTTGACCATCCATTTAGCCTGCTCCACAACCTATCCCCAAGAAAATCAAATGCCATCCTTGTTTCCCTAACATGGCCACACTAAAACAATGAAGGTCCCTAACCCATACCACCAACCCCCTTATTACTAAACATCCTATCCTTAGAGAGCCAATGAACTCCTCTACCACCATCTTTCTTCATACCCTACTGAAATCTATTCATAAACTTTTGAAGATCATAACAAACTCTCATAGGCAAAAGAAAAATGCTTATGTAAAAAGTAGGGATATTCTGAGCCATAGCTTTCAACAACACTTCCCTACTTCCTCTAGAAATAAAACGATTCCACCATCCATTTAGCCTACTCCACAACCTATCCTTAATAAAATTAAAAACACGTTTTTTATTCAACCCAGCAATAGAAGGAGGGCCTAAATACCTCCCACCCTCCAAAGAATTATGCACTTGAAGAACATGAGAAATAGAAGACTTAATTTAATTTAACCGGACATCTATATTTTAATTTTTTTTTATTGGTCATTCTAATAGGATAAACAAATAATTTTTTTTTCATACCTTGTGAAACTTTTTATGTGGCTGGAAATCTAGAAAAATGAGAAGTTAAAAAATATACGTACATATAGAATTCTGTGGAAGATGGTATGCGGCAAGAGTTTCATATTCGGTTTACAAATATTATTAACTTCTAATATTCCAACGAAATAATAGAAAAATTAATAATTATTTTCAAGAATATAAATTTTCCAAGATAATTAATTTCTCAATTGGTAGGAGTTTACTATAGAAAATTTAAAAATCATAATCAATTTTATTTAATTTTATTTTTTAAGTGAACTTCGAACCACATTGAATTAATAATTATTACTACTACTACTATTATTATTAGTTTTAAAAAAATTATTATTATGATAAATAAGATTAATTCACATAAATATTGGAATAGAGAGAATAACAGAGAATAATATTTAAACTTAATTATAAACCATAATATTAAAAAAAGGAATAAAAGTTTTAACTCAATGAGAGAAAAATATTTTAACTCAATATTAGCAGCATATATACTAATCATTTTTTTCAAGTATACTAATAAAAATTAAACCATTGAACTATTATTTATTTGTCATTATTATTAAAAAAAGAAAAAAGTAATTATTAGCAAATATATGCGGCATCTAAACGGAGAACAAAATTTTTGAAACCTAATCTTTTAAGAATTATGTCACAATAATACATTACTAAAGATACTCATGAACTTTCCTAATTGAGTTAGTATTTTTTTTTTTAATATTATAATTTGTAATATTGAGTTTCTTTTTTCAATATTCAGATTCCTAATTGCTTTTAAATATTCATAATTGAATTAAAATTATTTGTGATTTTTTAATTTACAAAAATATTAGGATTACTAATTGAGTTGAAAATTCTTTATTGAATTAAAATTGTCATAATTGTAAATTTCAGAGGATGTTTTTATGTTATTTTAAAAAATTAAATTAAATTCAAGCCTTTTAAAAAAATGAAATTAAGTTCAAGCTTTTCTTTTAAAACAAATAAATTAAGTTAAACCATTTTATTAATTTTTTCTAAAAATCATTTCATAAATATTTAAATTTAAATTTAAAAAAAATATTTCCTAATTTTTTATTTTATAATTTTCTTATTCACCTAAAAATTAATTAGAGAACCGATCGGAACTATCAATTTTGAAATTGAAATCTAAATCGGAACCGTAATCATTTGGCTCCAAACCGTAGCTAGAACTGTTATTAAATATTTAAAATCTAATCTTTTAACAATTCTATTTATATGAACATATTCACGAGATCTCCACTTTTCATATAAATGAAAATATCAATCAGATCATCATTTGATTCTTATGCTATCATTTTTGTTTTTGATTTATGAATTTTGTTTTTAGTATGGTTTTGATTTTTCCATCGATTGGTTTTTAAGTGAAAAAAAATTATGATATTTTTTAGCTCCGAAATTTACTTATAAGATTTCAATGACTTTTTATTTTTTTTTTAATAATTTGGCCCATCCCCATTGGTAGGTTATGGTTTTTTATTTTGATATTCTTTGTTAATTTTGCTAATAATGTAGTTTATTTTATTAAAAACTAAATATTTTTACATGATTTTTTTGGTATAAATTAGACGGTGCAGTAGTTAATTTTTTTTCCTAAAAGAATATATATTTTAACTCAATTTAGAAATATACATAGATATTCTTAGGAATTTATTATTATAAGAGTAAAAATAATATTTTAAACTCAATTAAAAACTTTAATATCTTTGTTATTAAAAATAAAAAAAAGGAGGTTTAATTAAGGAGGCTATGGACAGTATCAAAGGCTTACGCAGTTAAAAAAAATTAATAATAATAAATCTACGAACATACTATGCTTCGTTTAGGTTTCTGTTGTATTTGGGTTGGGCCCAAATTTTTGGCGCGCGAAACTCTTATTCTGCTAGTCTCTTTTCATGCAATGACATTGTTGTTCAAAACGGAAAACGAAAGTAGCAAGAAATAGAAGAACGACATTTTGCTGTTACACAGATATTCAGAAAATGCATCAAACAAAGAATAATAATAATAATAATAAGACAATAAAACTCATATAATTCAATAATATTCAAAGTAAAAGCAACAAAAATACTAACAATAAAATAAATTTCATTCTGAAGGTATCCCTCTCAATCCATACAATATAGAACATACTCTACATAAAACAAAGTAAAGATACAAGAAGAAATCTTTGAGCATGATATGGTAGGTGCAGGCATCTAGAGAAAAAGATATCCATCCTCCTTTACTTATGAGCTCCCGAATCCGGAAAAGGGAAAACTAAAAGAAAGATGGTTCCTACAACTTCAACCATTCCAAGCAAGGACATAGTCCCCAGCAAAACCTGGAAGGATAGTAATCCTTCAGGTACACCTCCCAGCACAAACCGATTATATAGAAACTAAAAGAATGATTGCGATGAACCATGGTGATGTGTGTCACTGGCACCACAGAGATTGTATGCCTCTCGCATATAACCCTGGCAGTGGGAGATACAGAGGGCCTCTCTGCAATTACTTCAGAAGAAAACTTATTAAGGAAGAATGAGTCGGCAAAAAAGGCTGGAGTACATTGATATGCTTGTGTGTTGCACAACTGGACCCCTTTGGCTCTATGAAAGACCTCATCTGGAACTAAAGCTGCTCCACTTCTTGCACTAACTTTTCGAGTTGACAGTGTCTTCCTGTGAACAGAAAAACTTATGTTCATTATAATTTTAGTGATTTAGACCAGCTGCAAACTAACATAAACCAACACTTCACATGCTAGCAGACCGGCCACAGTAACAAAACCTCTGTATGTCTGTCAAGGTGATGCTAAAGAAACCCTTCATTAACTTGGAAACTCATAATCTAGTCACCATAGTATTTACATTAAGAATTTTATTCACAGAATCTCAAAGATCCATTACAATTTTCAAACTTCTAGGGGTCTTGTCATTTAGATGACTTTGGGATGGGTGATCTGATAAAGATGACATTAGTTTATGATTTATTATCAGTGATATAAAGAAGGCGATGTTTTCTTGACGTTAATTGCTGTTCCCTTCAGACCACATCAACATCAAAGTACCAAGCATGGTAAACATAAGCTCTAACAAAAAAACAAGCAATATTTAAATGAAAGGATATGCCAACACATTTGACACACACCTATATTGCAAAAATATTATACGTACCATCTAACAATAGCAACACTGTACGTCAAAAGCGAGCCACTCCCATTACATTTCTCACATTTTATCAGTCCACGAGAACCACAAGTTCCACAAGGAATCTTTCCCTTGCCAGAACAATTTGTACATCTGCATTCAGGAAAAATATTGTGAAGAATTAACCATATTAAACAAGATATATCATCAGAACTGTAAATGTAATAACAGCTAATTAGTTCCGATGCCAACAGTGGAGGCAGCTATATGACTTGCGTAAGAACTGTTACGCGGAAAGTTGGGAATACTTTAACTCTAATTATATGTATCATCTTTAGAAGTCAGTGATGTAAAATAGAAGTATTAAAACTTTGATAGATGACCCACAGTTAGGCACTTGCAAGTGGATAACTGTGTAGTCAAAGTCTCAACTTTTTGTAGAAAAGAAGCCAACAAAAAACAACATACATTGTGTCAGACCCATCTCTATGAGCAATCAACCCCCTTCCATAGCAGGCAGAGCATTGAAACATCCGATTCTCCTTATAATATCCAGGCTCTTGATTGGCATTGCATGTAGGACAGACAATATCTCCCCGGCCTTCACAATCTGCATAACTCGTCCAAGGTTGCTTCAGAAGTAAATTAACGAAATATGCCATTGAAATATGGACAATATGAATTAAAGATTATGTCAATTGTTTAAACAGAAATAAAGCTACAAAGACAGGACAACAAGGACATAACCAGGGTAAATCAAGACAAATTCAACTGATCTTCATCCAATATTAATAGTAATGTTGGAATTATTCCAGCGTTATTACCTGTGCATTTCTCAATAAATTCAGAATGTGGAATCTTATTCCGTGTTTCTTTATGAGGTACAAAGAGAACAGGAAATTGAGATCTTAGATCCAATTCCCATACACCAAGTTCAGGCCCCTTATCTTTTCCATCAATATTGCCACCAAGATAAGGCTTTGTTTCTCTTATAGTTTCTCTTTCCTCCACAAACGTGTCAAGAGTTCCCACATATACATTGCAGTCTTCTATTGTATGGATCTTCCAAGTCCGAGCAGGACGACTTCCCCAACAACAACGATGACCAACATGATCAATGAGCAACTCCCGTATCTCAACCTCGTCCAATATTTGCCTACATGCACATTATTCATTTGGTAAGAATGTTGCTAATCTGATTTCACCAATCACCAAGTTAAACCTTACATGAATACAATTACAAATTGTCCCTAGAAAAAGAAACACACACCAAGACAAATACACATATACACACAAGTAACCTGATGCACAACAATCGTCACTCAAAACAAGTAGATTGTAGGAAAATATACAGCAGCAAAATTTCTCAAAAGTCAAATCCCCAAAAGAAAGTAGAAGGGTGGAAGTAATAGTTTTCTTAATTTAGCATTGCTGTATAATAAACCTCCTCATTTGTTTTCCCAGATATCCAAAAGTATGATACACTTAATCCTAATAATAAAATACGACAAACGACCTGGAGAAAAACTATTGCATCCAAATGCATTAATTTATTGCAGCTTCAATTTCTCTCTAAACCTTTGCATTTCTGCGTCACAAGCAGTTCTGTCTCACACATCTTGTCTCTCCTGGTTTAAGCACCTTACTATGCATAGTTTCAAATTATAGTGCCAATCTCTCACACAGCGTGCTCATATTGCTGGAATTTTCTAGCTTGAATCTACATATCACAATTAGTCTATTAAAAAAAGAACATGGAAAAAAAAAAGAAAAAAGAAAAGAAAGAAACTTTGAAATAAAAGACTTGCAGACTGGCGGTAACACAAAAACAAAAATAAAAAATCAGAAGCTCTATGGTGAAAGGTCTATTATCACCAGTCAACTAAGCAACAACGTCAGTCCATATAAAGCTCAATAGTATCGATTAAGGTGAAACTACTAGACTTTCGAGAACGTCAGTCCGTATAAAGCTCAATAGTATCGATTAAGGTGAAACTACTAGATTTACCCTCGAAAGCCAGTGGTTGTGCCACCATAGTCTCCTCCATATCCACCAGGACCACCACCTTGATAAACAATCGCTTGCTCTGAAAAAAGTGGCCTCCAATTAACATCAACTAAAACATAGTGGAAGAACAAAATACAAATATGTTGGGGACAATCATACTTGACCAAATCACAGCGATTGAAATTGAAAAATGCTTAAGCAACAAATGCAATGTATTTCGAAGAAGTTATACCATTAGGATCAGGCTCGGGCGAACTGATCAAGGCAGCATGCAAGGAAGGAGGGTAGAGATCAGAAGCCACGGCGGATCGAATTTCTTCGACGCTGACTTCGGTTCCCGCCAACGAGGAGGTGGGAATTACCGTCCCAGTCCGGCCTACGTACTGATAAGAACTCCATCTCTCGCTTTCTTTCTCTCCGAATTCACTCGTCTTCTCTATTAATCAATCAATCATATAAAATCAGTACCAGAACAAACAGATACAACAGTTACTATTAGGATTTAGAGACAGAGACTGCACCTGAAAGCAGAGGCTCCTCCATTTTTTATCTGATGAACTGATATTAGAAAATGACCACTACAAATAAATAGCTAATTTCAATTATTTTCTTCGCCGGTAAGGAAAAAAAATACAAAATCCATGTCAATACAGCCACCAGATAAGCTCTACCACCCGGGTCGGGCCCACGCGTTTAAACGGGTTTCAATAATATCTTACAGTTTCCTTCCTCTCTTCGCTCCGATAGGTCAGTAAAAAATTGGCAAACCGCAATGTCAACGCAGAACCGACCCACAAGTCAACAGTAATTGGGCCTAAATATTATTACAGGGCCATATATTTGATGGGCCAGTTTAGGACCTTAAGTTTGCTTCTCCACTTGAATTAATTAGAGAAGCTCCACTATCGGCCTAATGCACGCCGCCCTATAGCGAAATTATATTGGCAAGCGTACAACCAATCATACCATCTATTTACCTCAAGCAATATATACGCGCCGTTCAAATTCATTTTTCAGTGCTCCTAGGGTTTTCGTCCACAGCAGACCAGTGAAACAGAACCGAAAATGGTGAAGAGCCGGGAAGGGGAGAACGTCAGGTTCTGAATTAAAGTCTAGCCTCCTTTTTCTTCTTATTTTGTTTTTCGCTACTTTTTTTTTGCTATGTCGTTTTCAAGCTCTTCTCAATTGCGTCTTATTTTGTCTCGCAGACTCTATATTCGGGGAACTATTCTTGGGTACAAGAGGTAAAGATGATTTCTTTCATTACTGGAAGTGAGATTTTTCTCGAAGGAGTTTCTGGTTTTTGATTTACTTGTTTGTGTTTGGATATTAGGTCGAAGTCGAACCAATACCCAAATACGTCTCTGATACAGATCGAGGGCGTGAACACCAAGGAAGAGGTCGGGTGGTACAATGGCAAGCGTTTGGCATATATATACAAGGCCAAGGTGAAGAAGAATGGTACCCACTATCGTTGCATTTGGGGCAAAGTTACTAGGCCTCATGGTAACTGTGGTGTTGTTCGTGCGAAGTTCAGAGAGAACCTTCCGCCTAGATCTATGGTAAAGGAATTTGCGATTTCTGTTCTATCAATTTTTTTTATAGATTTGATAAATTTTATTCATTTTATCGTTATTTTATGTAACAGGGTGATAGGGTTAGAGTCTTCATGTATCCCAGCAATATTTAAGGTACTATATTTATTGGGTTAATTTTTCTTCTATTTGGTATGTTTCAGACTGCACTATGTTTGTTACCTATCGTTTTTACAATTAATAATGGTCTGTATTTCCATTTGATCTCAAATAATCTATTGTTGTTATATTTTTCATTTGCAGTTTTTATTATAGATTGGAAGTTACCTTACAATTTCTTGCTTAGCTTTATTGTGAACATCTGTTATGGTATTAGATTGTGAAAAACCTGGCTTTTGGTTCTCTATTGCCGTTAACTCTTAATAATTGTATATTTATGATGAAGGATTTTTTTTGTTAACCATCTGAGTTTTCAGTTCTGTAGGTATTCGCTAGTTAAAATGAGAAATGTTGTGAACCTACTGGAAGGGAAAAGTATGAATTATGCTCCTTTAAATTAAAACATTAAGGCATTGGGAAAACACAGATAGGAAATACTGTATCAATTGTTTGTTGTGTTGAAGGATTAATTAGATGCATGTGGGTCCTGAGAATTATTAAGTAATGGCTTGTATTAAGTTTAACCTTCTTGCTTCTTTTTAAGCGTATTTACATAACCTTTCTTGTTTCATCTTCTCTGGTTATTATTATTATTATTATTATTATTATTATTATTTGGTTGCAGAGATATCTGGAGTCCTTGAATTTGGATCATGTACTAAAAGATGAGCTTTTAGGTTTTGTACTCGAGAAGCAATACTAGCTAGCTTTTTTGTGTTTTTACCTTGTTTAATTTGTTTGGATTTTGAAACATATGTGATGATGTTCATTGTTTCTGAGTTGAGATCCAGTTTTTGGGCGTAAAAATTGAATTTCAAATTCATGAAGCTGAGAATTTGCAGCAATGGCACAAAGCATTCCAGAATGGGATTTTATTTAGATTATTGTCAACCCTAACTCCCCTGATTTTTTATGTCGCACTATCCTGACTCTGGTGGGTTTTCTTAAAATGTGTTTTGAGTCTTTTTCATCGTCTATATCGGAATCGGTGGTGGTGAACTAAAGCAAAAATCTGCCTCTAATAGTAAATGCCAACAAAATATGAATATAAGGGTTAATGGATATGTCGTATATTATGAGAAATGATCCTTAAGGTTAACCCAAATAAATGAATTTGTCAATGGGCATTTTGTCTACTTATATTTTTAGCGCCGGCTAAATTGCTCTGTTTGACCGCCAAAATTAGCTCTCTTAGTATCTGGTTAATTGTCTTACTAGCAATTTCGAAGTATACTTAATCTGGAAGCATTATGTTTTTAAATTTTTGACAAGCATGTCATATGAACATATCAAAATCAAATGGCGCTGCTTTTCATAGAAGAAAAGTCCCAAACATGGTTCTCTCTCAGTCTCTCCGTCTCCCTCTTCCGTGACCGTGTCTGATTAGGTCGCTGTATCTGGCTCAATCAAGCCTAGCACAATCATACCGATGTGAATTTTGGGTTTCCCTCTGTGAATTACGTGTTGTGGGCTCATGCAATACAATTAATCGATTCAGAAAGCCATTATCCACTCGTTTCCAAAATCAATGAGCAATCTGCCATTTCAAGACTTCTATTTTCCGTTCAAACCAATGGCTAGTTGTTCAAGCTGGCGGAGAAGGCAAAGATGGATGAAGGTTAAGCTTCAATGAAGGTTTGGGGTTTTCACTGTCATGCACCAAATTATTGGAGGCGAAGAAACGGACTATAAAAGGTGTTACAAACTCTTCCTGAAAGAAATAAGGTAATCTTAGTTTATGATTTGAATTTTTCTTTAAATCGTCTGTGATCTGAAGTATAAAATTTGTGGTGTGTTATATATTCAAAATGCAACTCCCAGAAATGATGAATTTGTCTCTATTTCAAAACAATTAGCAACTCTTTTTTTTTTTTTTGTCAATAAATTATTAAATCTAAATATTTGAACCAGTGACGAGCAATTTAAGTTCTCTTTTTTTTTTTTTTTTTCTTAAATGATGACTAAGCATATTTTCACTTTCTTCTTTTGATTTTCTAATGCCCTTGACAATGATCTCTTCACAGCTTCCAAAACCTTTTGCTCAATGCACAGCCGAACCAAACATTTGGGATTTTTCTTCCCTTGGATGTTTTTAATTGAGTTTGGGTTAATGGGCTCAACAGGAAATGGGTTTTTAATCCTAATACTAACTCTAGTTAGAAGTTGGGATGCAGATAATCTCCAACTTGCATTAGGGTTAGATTATCAAGAGATAAATTGAAAATAGAATAGAATTGCAACAAGGCGGATAATTTTGAGATATGTTTGTTTATCAAGCCCAGTTATAATATGGTAGGACAGCTATAGTAAGTATGGTAGGACAGCTATAGTAAGTGACCGTAAAAAGCAAACTAACAATTTGAAGCTAATTAACAAATGGTTCAATGGTATAGTTCCTATCATTTTCTTTACATGAAGCCAAGTTGTAGTACACGGTTGTAAGAATTCTGTCTTCACATGAAAAAGTCTAGCATATATATAAATATATAATACTTGCAACTACTTCTTCGTGTAATCTTTGCAGGATATTACAAATTCAGTAGTCTTGGATGAGAAATCCCCTAGTAAAGCCTCTACTTGCTCGTAGAACTCTCACTTCCTACTTCTGTATGTCCACCTTCTCTATACGCCAACAGCAATAGGTGCTCGTCAAACACTGATTTAGGGACAGGAAGAAAGAAATCTTAGAGAAGATGTCAAGTCTCAAAACTTGATGACTATTCATAATACTAACTTTCAAATCCAGGGCACACATACATGATCACATTGTATTTATCTTTAATATGGAATAGCAGATCAAAATTGTCACTCGCATATTTAAGAAAAAATGTTGCGGCATCAGATAAGTATTCATGCTATCATATTCCTAATATTACAAAGTAGAAGACACAAGAAAAGAAATAGAGGAGATAGAATGAAAACCTGACCTATATATGGCATGACCCTCAAAGCTCAGTCTTAAGCTTCATGTCTCCATTGGGTAATGAACTCTGTGCCTGAGCAAGACGTTTTGATTCCTGTACATGCAACGACCTTCAAATTTATGATAATGGTCTTCTCAAGCATTAACCTTTTTTTTTTTCCTTTGTAGTGCTGAACTGCTAAATCACTAACTTGACTGACTCTTAAAGTGCGTAGTTTGTGCATGCCAATCCAATGCTTAACTTACAAATGTCTTTATTATTAGCATGACAAAAGAAATATCCTAAAAGAACACCAAAAATACTACTAGTTATATCCTCAGCTAACAGATTTAATTTCTACATTAAAAACTGACCAATTCATAAACTTAAGCTCTCATGCAATGGATTAGGCTAAAGAAAAAAAAATAAAATAAAAGAGGAAGCCTGCCTCACAAGCGTTCAGCATTTTAATGTGCAGTTACCAAAAATGACAAGAAAGCGCAATGTACTTACCATCTTGGAAACAGAAAAGCGATAAAAGGTTTCAGACCTCAAAAAGGGTAAAAGTTTGAAGTCAGAAATACAGACAACTATATGCACTAAAGCTGCTTTGATAATTAAAGGTATCACACTTATGGATTTGTATTATTACCATCATTCTTGTCAGTCACCTATTCTAAAATAATATACTCTCTTTATGTGTCCAACTTCAAATCTAAAGTGAAGGCGATTTTCTAATAAAGTTCAGAGCTCAGTTTCATTCCACAAGTTGGCGCACAGATTATCCACACAAGGCCAGGCAAAAGAGCGGTTCCCATTAATAACATATTAAGCACAAGAATGTGGACGACTGCATAAAGGATGCTTAGTTACAGTGAGACAAATATCAGTAAAAACATGATTTTGCAATATTCATGAATGACCAAATTCCACTGAGACTCATTCAAAACTCAGTACATAAGAACTTACAGCAGCAGAAATTGTGCGTATCTCCCTATATGATTCAACTTCATCTGGAAAAGCCTGCTCAAGTTCCTCCAACAGATGCTTCCTTAAACTCTGGGAACATCAAGGAGTGCATGATGAATTTCAAAGGCAGTTAAGTTGAACTAAGACAGCTAGCTACCTAGGTGAATGTATTACAAAAAACTTATAGAGAGAAACTAGCATCTAGTATGAGGGACCAAAGAGTACCTTGAACGCATCAGTTTTACCCTTCGTGACTTGATTCTTGGCAATGCAGCTGTTTATAACATTACGTGTGAATTCATCTGGATTCTCCCCTTCATCAATCAAACTAAGCATGTAGAAAATTAACTTGCTATCAGATCCGAAATAAAACAATCTTGAACTGAATGGCATAAAAGAACAGAACATGAAATAAACTCACTTGAGGACCTCCATAGGAACTTGAATGTCACATTTCTCAGACAATTTAACCATATTGTCTAGCTCCACAACAAGACCATTGCTGCAAAATCAAACCCCAGTGTCAGACACTTCTAGCACCAAAATAAATTCCTATCAAATAGACACATATAAAGAACTAACAAATTGTTAAGAAATAAAAGGTGTGAAAGGTACAGGCGTTGAAGGAGAGGGAGTTGGGAGGCAGTGTTGAAGGAAGAGACGGTTAAGTAAAGCTGGTGGAGGAGGCCAAGAGTCTTCTGGATGGAATTAATGACCTGGTTCAGATTTTGCTTCGGATCATCCACTGCTGTTGCTGCTGCCATATCATTTACCTGAGCAGGCAACATGCCATTGCCACCAGTCCCAACAGCTGTGTTTTGTGATGAATCCATCTTCAAAATTAAGTCTAAACAACAAAAATACTACTAGAGTAAACAAAAAGATGATTCAACAACTTATACAAAATTGATATAGACCAACAGGTTTCAGAAACATATTTAATAGGAAGCAATAGTTGTTCATCTTGACAAAAGTTATTGGATTTATATAATGAAGTTCACAGGCCACAAATTCTAATGTCCATGAAAAAGACTTAAAAGCCAAGTTTCAGCAAAATAGTATCATGTACTAATATATTTAATATAACAAAATGAAATCTAATTTACATGGATCCAAAAAACATATGAATAGGCATAAAAGAAATATTATAAAGTAAGCCATGCAGAGCAGACGAAACTACAAGAAGAACTTTACATTTGTATTAGGTATGATCCAGCCTCAAGTAACTTGCCAGTCAAAGTATCACTCTGCATAAATGTATTACAGCACAAGCAAGAAGGAATGTCGTAACTTTAAAGACTACAAAGGATCTTCAAGCCAATAACAGCTGAAGAACTTTCATATATAATATGGACTTTCAAAATTCTGATTTCAAATATCAACCTGGAGAGAAGTCTGTTCTTCTCAAAGTCAAAAGCACAAGATTTAAAACTTAAAATAGCAATGTCTTACTCATGCAGCACACACACAATTTTGTCCCAGCCAACTAAATCACCAAACAGAAAAATAGGACCAGACCAAACCTCGTGCTAACAACTAAACAAGGAATATCACTAAGTGTCATTCTAAATAAACAAATTGCACATTTTGTTTCTAAAACTAAAAGGTAAAGCCACATTTTTAATCCAGTCAGCTCTTCCTATCCACAAAATCAAACTACGAAAAGAATAAATAAATAAATAAAAAACACACACATTTACAGCACTCTGAATTGTTTTTTTTTTTTCGTGTAACAAACTGGTGACAAATTCAAAGAAAATAAAACCCAATGTGCTATCGAAAATAGATCCTAATTTCTCACAACTTCAAGTTGAAAGTATCAAATAGCAAAATTATTTCTCGATAACATGACCCCATTCTTGCCAGTAACCTTGAAGAATCATTATAGATACACAAATGGATCATGAAGTATATATTTCAGATCAAGAACATAAATGGGGATCACAAGGTTTATAACATAGTGAAGTCACAAATCTGAAGCTAAAACTGGATTACTCAAACGTATAGATAATACTTTCAGTCTGAGCATTTACCAATGAAAGAAAGCAGATTAGCTTATTGACAGTAGCTCTCAAAATTGATGCCAAAATACTCTGCTCAGTTCACAGCCGAATTCAGTAACCAACTCAACACCCAGCTCAGGTCACACAAACTGAACCAGATTAGAAATTTCGTGGCCGTCAGATGTAATAAGATTCTGTTGATGGAGGTCAGCTTTGAAATAAGGGTTTACAGAGGAAAAAAGAATTAGGGGCTTTTCCGGGCTGCGGGGTTTTGATTTCTGGTTTCTTTGTCTAAGGAATTCGGTCTCTCCCGCTACAGATTACCCGTGGAATTTCTCTTCTTTCTTCTTCCTTCACTGTTTTTTCCCTTCAAACTTCCTCCCTTTTCTTTTCGCTTGAAGGAAGAAGAATGAAGATGGAGGAGTGAAGAAAAGGTTGAAACAGCAAAGGAAAACGAGACATTATTGGATAAAAGGAAAGGGTAAAGTCGACAATTTAGTTTTGAAACGGAGCGTGTTAGTCTACCAATTTAATTTTTTTTCAATTTTTCAATTTTTTTTTACTTATAATAATTTTGTTACAAATAAATCCACTAAAAACTTCAGAATAGAATACACTTACTGAATTATGTCATAATTAACACCTTTATCCATTTACTTTCCAGAAATTATAATTATATCTCTAAATATGAGTAATTCCCTACAACTTACTGTTATTAAAACGTATATTTTGAATGAAATATGCTTATTTTTTAAAATGGAAAACGTTATATATATACCAATATGCGGCAGTGAATTTAAATAAATATTGGGTATATATAGTAATTTTTTAAAAATAAAACGATAAAAGTGTTAATTATGAAATAATTTAGATACTCAAATATATTTTATCCAACATTTATTGTAAGAGATACAAAGTAACTTGGTCAAATAAAGTGTTTCCATTGCATTTGATTTAGAATTTGAAACATTAAATAAAAAATTCTAGCAAATAACATCGATTTAATAAAGAATATTAATTTAAATTTTGTTTAGAATAAATGAATTATACAAAAGTTTGTAGAATCATTTAAAAATTCATATTATTGTATTTTGAATAAAAAAATATAGGTTTTAATTTTACGAATTCAATTCCGTGAAATTGAACATAACAATATCAAATCACATAAAAATAGATAGAGTTTTTCACATAAAAATAGATGAAATTTTTAAATGAATTTCATAAAAATAAACAACCATTTTTTATGACAAAACTACCATTCTCTTTTACAAAATGATTTTTTTTTCTTTAATCATCCAGTATCCGAAATCCATTGGTCTGATTAATCTAGATTCAAGTCGGGTAAACACACAAAGGAAAGCAAAGCGCTCCCTCCTGAGTGTTTAAAGGGATTCCATCTCTTATTAAAGATAAAAAATTTATGTCATCTCATCTCACTCCTTAAGGGTATAAAGAGAATTTTTTAATTATTTTATTTATTTATTTTATCAAAATTTGAAAAAAATCATTTAAAAAAATTTATTTTTTTAGAAAAATTTTTTCTTATTATTTTTGTTTTAATATATTTTATCTTTTATTTTAATATTTTAGCATTTTTTTGCTATTAAAGAGAAAAAGATTCGAGTTAAATATAAATATAATTTTATTAATTTTATTTTCATTTTGTATATTTATTTTAATAAATATAAAAAATTATGTAGCATAACATAAATATAATTGGTATTTATTATTTATTTGTATAGAATTACTATTTTAAAGATATTTTAAGAAGCAAAATAAAATGAATTCATTCTATACATAGTTATGTTACTTACGTGGAATTCAATTAAATTATATATTTTTAATTAATCATATTAAACATAAATAATTCATTCACAAATGAATTATTTTTCCTGCTTAAATTTCTTTCCTCTAGTCTCCGGAGAGTGTAGTATCACAATCAATCTAAATTCAAAATGAGATTTATAGCCCAGTCACCATTCAATCGATACTAAAATTAGCTTCTCTATCTCTTTTATGAAACAGCTAATATGCATTTCTCATGATAGTTATACCTAATTACATTTGTCTCTTTTGTTACACATTTTATTAATAATTAATTTAATACATAAAATTGACCATAAACTTTAACGGATTTTCCTTGTAACCTTTTGAATTATGCCCCTTGCCAAAAATTAAATTTAAAAATACAGAAATTCATGAATTCAAAAGGCTACGAGGATAATCATCGAGCATTAGGTAAGTATTATTTGCATCCGCAAATACATATAGGAGATGACAGATGATCATTTCTTTGTCGATCTCATGGCGATTGCTACAACCGTAATTATAAGGGCCTGCACAGAGGGCAACAACAGCAACGTTAAGAATTGGCAGCCAAATAATTAATTATTGTGAACTTAGGTAAATTCATAGAATATTGGTTTGTAATGGTTGTAAGTTTTGAAAAATAATTGATTCTGGTAAAACTTTTTCTGCAAATCGAGGGGGCAAGAAGAAGAAGAAGGACTCACAAAACTGACGCACGCAATATATCCTGCTCTCTCACGGCGATCCACCTTCGAACAAAATATAATAATTGTCCCAACGTACCAAGGGATGCCACAAAGAAACCACCCAAGTATAAACCTTCAAAAACAGAACAAACCAAAAATAATAATAAAGTAAATTTAAGGGATTAATCATAATTCATAAATGTAAAATTTGATAAAAATGAATTTTAAATTATACTTTGTAAGTCGTAAGAAAATATGTATTTGATTACGGTTATCACCGCTTATCAAATATATGATTTTATTTAATTTTTTTTATTAATTTTAGAAAACTTATTTTCTTTTACTATCAGTAAAATTAAGATAAAAAGAAAATTTTGTTGCTTGTTCCAAGAATTATAAATGTGGTAACTTACAAGGTCCAACCAACACCAATGCCGCAACATGGAAGACCTGGTTCAACAACAGCAACAGCATAACCTGAAAACAACAATAACAAGGAGTTGCTTATATATTCTTCTTGTTGTAATTATTATCCTATATTACACATACTAAATGAAAAAAAAAAAATAATTACAAACAAAGGATACATTGTATAAAACTATTCAAAGCTTTACATGCTTTATCAATGATAAATTTTAAATTCACCCAAAAAAATAAATTTTAAATTTTTTCTAGTCTTTCCTTTTCATCTTAATTCTACAAAAGAGAAAGTAATTAAAAATTTTTTTATATTAATTGCTGATTAAAAAATAAAAAATTATATAAATATTGAAATTTATCCCAAAATATTTTATTTATTATATATTTTATAAAAAATAACAGTAACAAAATAATTAATTTAAAGTTATGTATGAATAAATTAATTGAAGAGATACATCTTAAAAAATAAATATTTTTTTCCAATCCAAATTCGAGTTAAGAAAACCCACAAAAAAACCTAAGCATTTAAACTCGAAACCTTAAATTAAGGAAGAAAGAATTCATGTCATTTCATCTCACTTTTCGGACCTTAGAAAATAAATATTTAATGTAATTAAATAATTAAAACAATCAATTCATGACTCTAATTCAATTCATAAATTCAAAATCTTTACAAATTTGCAATGTACTCTTCCTATTAAGTAAATGAATTTGGCTTTCGATCCATTTTATTAACTAGAATTCGATTCTTGGGGGTTAGACCATAAGTGGAGATTTTTCGTCATTTATAAATTTTTTAGCCGAAGCATGAATAATTTATCTTTTAACTAAAAAGGAAAAACGAATTTAGTAAAATGCATTAAAAAAAACCATCTGTTTTAAAATTTATATATAGGTACCTGTGACAGGTTCTCCTGTGTTAACATATACATTGGTGTTGGCTACAGAGACAGCTGGTGGAGGTGGAGCACAAGTATTATTATTATTGGTAGCAAAACCTTGAGGTGGTGGTGGAGGTGGGACATAACCATTGTTATTCGTGACAAAACCTTGAGATGGTGGTGGAGGCGGCGGCGGCGGTTCAAGGGGAGCAGAAGGATTATTATTATTCATAGCGAAACCTTGAGGCACAGCATATGGGCGTGGAGGAGGATGATATACCTCACCCATAACAACTCCTCCTGTAATATTGTTTCTCCCTTCCATTCCCATCGTTGATTAGAAACTAACTGCGAAGTTAATATATAGATTAATGAGTCATTATAGAAGTTAATTACATGGTTTAGTTTTAAATAATTACAGGCAGTTGTCTTGTCAAGACATTTCCAAGAATTATTAAGCTAGCTTGTACTTGTAAATATCGATGACTTGTTAATTTGTCGGGTTGCAATATTTACAAGGACGTTTGTTTATTTATATTGTTCACAACTGGAGGGTACGCCACGCTACCCGCTTGCAAAATATTAGATTAATTAATTAAGATTTTATTTTATAAAAAACTTTGTTTATTTCTTTTAAATTATTATATATAATAATAATAAAATTTTATAACAGTAATGTATTATTAGTTAGCTCTCTAAAGAAATCAGATTGGTAACCAAAAATTATTTACATTATAAAAATAAATAAAATTCGATTTTCTTAAAAATAAAATTGGAATTTTAATTTTTTTATATTTTAATAACTTGAATTTTTATTGGAATGGTGCATAAAAATAAAAATTAATTTATAAGAGGGAGACGAAATAATAAAACAAAAAATATAACATAAGGCAAGAGAATAAAAAATAAGAAGAAATAGTGTTTGCAATTGATCATATATATTATACTCATCGGTTAGTACTGATTGATTAATTAATTAATTAGTTTGTCGTTGTTATATGCTTTTTGCGTATTTGTTATTTAGTCGATATGGAGATCCTTAATACTTTTTAAGTAAAATATAGAATATGCTCACTCTCTAAAGGGAAGTACTGATTTTTTAGACAAAATAAATTAAGAACATCATAATAATTTTTAAAAATAGAAGAAAGAAAAAATTAATTAAAACATAATTTAGGAATCAAAATGTATATTTTATCCATATTTATAAGTTGATAACTCAACATATGCAGCCCCCACCATTCACAAAGCAATGACTCCGGACAAGTGGTTCCTGTGGACATTTTATTCTTTTACAATATATGCCTTTATGGACATTGGACGGTCTTTGGAGACATGAACGTTTGCCAAATGGAAATTGTCTTGGCCGCCACCATAATATTAATCACATTTAGAATATTATATTTTTTAACAACATCATTAAATTTATTTAAATTATAATAAATTATTAGATAAATTGACTATATTATCCTTCATTCAATATTAATTTTTTAAAAAAATTATTAAATTGAAATAGTAATTATTAGTCATATACAAACGATAAATATGGAAAAAAATATTAATTACTCATTGAAATCACAAATTTGACAAATATTATAAAATATAAATAATATAATTTTTTTCAGAACTAAAGTTTTATGGTTTGAGATTTCAACATGTAGAGTAGTTTACATGTTTAATTCACTTTTTTTTCTTAAAATAACCAACATTTGTAATGTTTCAGTGCCTAAGTGAAAACTGAAAAGGTCTTTCAGTAATAAATTTTTTTATCTATAAAATAGAGTAAATGATCTTTTGTTTAAAAGATCTAAATCAATACTATTCAGAATATTATTTAATTTGATTCAATCTTAATTAACTTTTCCTTCATAGACATCACTAAAGTCTTAAATGAGCTAAAATCATTATTTTTTTTTCTCAAAATATATATTAAATCGTTTTGAGTATTTTAAAAAGTAATAAATAATAATTTTTTACTATTACTTTTTATTTACATCAGATGAAGTTATTTTTAGTTTAATTTAATCAAATTACGAAATAAGTTAATTATTTCGTTTATTTTAAAGGATTTATATTTTGGAATTTCAGGAATAATTAATTATTTAAAGTTGGTTTCTTGGATCTTGAGTCATTCATTCATGACTTCTGCAGTTTTAGGAAATCTGAGCACGTTTTGGATCAGGAGGCATTGCATATTTGCACCAGTTGGAATTTGAACAATTTCATTTTCATCTTTATCCATTTAGCTAAACCATGTTTTTATTTTGAACATCCACGTCAGACTTTAGACGCACACTCCTCTTGAATCCTTGTACTTTCCATTTTCTACGCGGCGGCCCGCGACTTGTTTCCAATTCATTACTGCACTTTAGGCCTTCGAAAAATAATTTGTTTAGGAAATAATATTTTTATTTAAAAATTGATAAAATATAATATTTGATATTTGAAAGTAATTATTAATTAAGTAAAAGCTCGTGCTAGCACAAATTATTTTATTACTTTATTATCGTACATTATATTAAAAATTATTTATATATATATAGAAATATATAGAATTTTTGTAAATAAGCATAAATATAATAATAAAAATATAAAAATATAAAATTATTGTAAATAGATGGAAAAAAATTAAATAGTTAAATCCAAAACTTAAGAAAAAAATTAAATATGAATATAAATAATTATTTTAAATAAGCACTAGTTTTAAATTTTAAAAAAATATTTTAAATGATCTACTAAAAATTTTAAAATTGAATATAGATATAAATAATTATCATAAATGAATATTAATTTAAAAATATGATCATTATATATAATTTTCTAATATTTAGATAATAAAATTAAAATTTAAACAATAAAAATATCAAGTATCTCATCTTTTTAATTTATTAAATATATATTTTTTTAATTTAGCAGATGTTATTTTATTAGCTCTTTTTATTATTTTAAATCAATTTATTAAATTTAATGTTTAGATTTCTTTTAACCTCCTACTAGGAAGGAAAACAAATAAAATAAATAAAAAAAGAGCATAATAATAATAATAATAATAATAAATAAATAAATAAAAACTGACATTTCATTCATAAGTATAAAGTTACACAAATAAATTGAAAAAAAATCATAACATATATACTGAATATCATAAAACTAATTATATTAAGATAAAAAATAAATTATCAAAATAATGAGATTTAATTAATATCAGTCATTTTTTTTTCTGTATCTGTTTTTTTCTGCATACATTTCTTTCTGTATACAGATCATTTTATAAAATTAAAAAAGTATGAAAAAAAGACCAAATAATTAAATTAACATTACTGTAGTTGGAGAAAAAAATGCAGTAGTCTATATGGATTGAAGTTATGCTTATCATCTTTTTGCTAATTAAAATCTAAAAAACAACATTAATATATACATAAAAAAAATAAAACCTATAAAATTGAAACAAAATAATTAAAATAAATTATAAAAAATAAGAAGAAAATCATTGTAAAAAATAATCATTGAAAGAGGTACATATAGGATATTGATAAGAAAAAAAGTTCAAAAATTTTTAAGGTTTTAAATTCAAAAATTTTTAAAGTTCTAAATTCAAAACTTCAAAATTTTTAAAGTTTTAAATTTAATAATTCAAAAAATTTTAAATTTTAAAATTTAGATATATGTATATATAGATGTAGAAATAAAAATATTAAAAATTTATAAAAAAAAGATAAAAAGTCAAACTTGAAAGTTGCACGTCAGTTTTGTAAAATTTTTTTTTATTTTAAGATTATATATATAATAATAATAATAATAATAATAATATATATAGATAGATATTAATCTTTTTAATAAATAACATAAAAAGCATTTGAAGGTATAGAAATTAAACTCAAAATATTTTATCTAACAATTGATATATTTATATTTTGTTCGCCATTTTTTTATTGATTTTGTAAAGATGAGATTTTATTATATTATCGAATAGTACATTCACTTAATAATAAACTATTGCTGAACAAGATTCATGTCTAGTGTTATATTTTTTATATATTAATGATACTAAAAACTAAATTATTATCATAATACGATTAATTTAATTTTAATTTAAGAGTATTGTAATATATTTATATAAATAAATAAAGGCTCAAATATGGAAGTTTATACAATAAAATATTAAAGTATTAAGGTTATTAATGTGACAAAATATTATGATATATTTTATAAGATCAATTGTATTTATATTTAAATAAAAAATATCATTAACATTCATTTTCTTCATATTTTTTTCTACAATTTTAACAATAAAAAATACTATTTTTAACAAGGTATTGACATGTGAATCAAGTTTATGATTTTAACAACTCCTGACCATATTGTCAATTTAAATTTATAAACTTAAAAATTTTATTGAATAAATAATGCAAAATCCAAGCTTAAAAAATTTTCTTCATGACTTGATTTAGATGATGTGTAACACTACCATCTCCTTATACAAAGCAAAATATAAATTTAAATTACATAAAAAAATTCTTATTTCATATATCATCACATTATAAAACAAATTTTCAATTTTAATTTTAATAACAGTATAAAAAAATAAATTTTATGATTTAAGTGACGTTATGTTAAAGTATATTGTAATTAACAACAAAAGAACAAATTCTTAATTTTAATAACAATAGCGAAGATGCTCCATGAATCCAAATCCAAAATCTCTAATTATGGCTATTAATTGATTTTTTAAATTATAAAATTACATCTCAAATGATTTTTCGAAATCGAATGACTGTTCAGATCTCCGTAGCTATTTCCATATTCATCAAGCTCATGTTAATAAAATATTATAAAAATAATCTTATATTGTTTGTAAGGAGAGATTCACTTCTTTTTGTTGGAAGTATGGTTGTGATTTTCATTTTCTATGTGCGAATAATTTTTCCCAGTAAGAATAAAATTTATTTACCGAAAAATAAAAACAAGAAAAGCAAACATAGTTTCCTTTTCTTTTCGCAAAAAAACAAACAAACAAAGGGCAGTTTTATTTTTTCATGTGACGTAACTAGTTTTCAATATTGGACTAGCAATGGCAGAGACTGACAAGCTAGGAATAAATGAGGGATGACGATGAAGAGCAGAAAGGAACACAACAACAGTAACTGCTTCAAAAAGGACCCAATAGCGCAACCTGCGCTCTGCCCAGTGGCCATTCCTCACTTTTCCCAAGATTCCATTTCCGCGATTCCCTTTTCTTTCCTTTCCTTTCTCTTTTCCGTCTTTTCTCTAACCAATCACTTCTATAATTAACCCTTTCATTTGTTCAACACACTCCCTCGATTATCAGCACGTCGGTTTTTCTCCTTAGCTATGGTGGCCGACAACAAGGGAAAATCCGATATCTCTTTCGCCGGAACTTTCGCTAGTAGCGCTTTTGCTGCTTGTTTCGCCGAGGTATCAACTGAAATACTGCTTTACAACCCTTTTTTTTTGGGCTAAAATTCATCTGGTGGAGTTTTAGTAGTTGATTCGAATTCAATTTGACTACTTTGAGCTACATTTATGATTTAGATCTAGACAGTAACGTCGTCTCTCTCTCTCTCTTTCATTTTCAATTTTCTGGAATCTTGTGATTTCAAGTAATAAGAACTTCTTTAATTCTGATGATCGATGGATGGCGACCAATGTACTGATAGCTATAGCATTGTCCCTTATTACCTGTTGTCGTTTTTATTATTTCTTTATAATTTGATTGCATAAACTTACTGTGGAATTGAATTTGAATTGACTTTTCCCGGTAATTGAGCAGTAAATTGTTGATGAGATAAGCTGTTTTCTGTGAATGTGCTGTACCATTAGAGAGAATTTGCTCTTTTTTATTAGATCCAAAGCAAGTATGCCCTCCACTTAGTTTATGTTATATTTAGGACAAGCTTGCTCTTTTTTCCCCCTATAAAGGACAGATTTTAATTTTGCAACTAGTAAATGCAATTAGAAGAAAGTAGTTTCTATTTAGTAAATGCATAAATTTAAGTTTAATCTCGTGAAATAAAAAATTATAACAAGAAGTAATTTTTGTTTTTCAGAAAAAAAAAATTGGAAGTTTTTGATTTGTTGTCTAAACAAGTATCATGTTTGTTACAAAATGCTAAAAGTAAACTTACCATGAACATTAATTATTATCAATCATCATATCGACGCATTTCAGCATTCAATTTCATTAAATACTGGGTGTATGCTTATCAGATTGTGCCTTGAATTACGCTGCCTCCAGAAGTTATTTACTTGTTACTGTGATGGGGTAATGATATTGTCAAATTAATATGTAGTTATTTGTTATTTGTTGTTAAATTGGTGGAATTTTCTCAGTTATAAAATCCAAAACTAACCAATGGCTTTAGAACTAATAAGTGTGATCTAAATTTATCATGATTTTCTAAAGAGACATGAAAACTTGTGGAAATCCATACAACAAAGGCTTCTGGTTTGTTCGATGAAAGAATCCTCGGCGTAAGATAGTTCCAGTGTTTGTAAGCTTTTTTCTTCTAACAATACTAATCTTACTACCCTTACCAATTTACATAACGAATTAACAACTTTACTACGTACGTACTCTTTAAGTAAAAGGACTCTAGTTGAAGTGCTATTTTTTCCATCTGCTTGAACCTACTGCAGATATGCACAATTCCCCTAGACACAGCAAAAGTCAGGCTGCAACTCCAAAAGAAAGCTGTTGCTGGTGAGGGAGTAGCCTTACCAAAATATAGGGGTATGTTGGGCACAGTTGCTACCATTGCTAGGGAAGAAGGTCTAGCAGCACTCTGGAAAGGCATTGTACCGGGGCTTCACCGGCAATGCATGTTTGGAGGCTTAAGAATTGGGTTATATGAACCTGTGAGTCTCAAATCTTCTCCTCACTTGACCTATTGAACTATTTTTATGTTCTGTTCTGCTGACTTTCTTATATGTATGGGTAAATATACGTGTTTGACAGGTTAAGACCTTCTATGTGGGCAGTGACTTTGTTGGAGATGTTCCTTTAACCAAGAAAATTCTCGCTGCACTTACTACTGGTGAGCTTAACAGCCAAAACTTTACGTACCACATTTTATTTAAGCAAGTTAATATAGACTTTGTCAAATTATTTCCTTACCATTCTATTTTAATATGGTATTGGGCATTAGCATCTTGTTTACCTAGATAAGGGACAAAATTTACTTTTGTACCAATCTCTTTGCCATTTGAGTTGAGAAGTGTACTGTCTAATCAAACAGGTGCTCTTGGAATTACTGTGGCAAATCCAACTGATCTTGTGAAAGTTAGGCTTCAGGCTGAAGGGAAATTACCACCTGGTGTACCAAGGCGCTATTCTGGAGCACTGAATGCTTATTCTACGATTGTGAGGCAGGTAGTGTATCTGTCTAGTATAAAGAAAGTTGGGGGGAAGTGGGCTGGGCACTTCATCACCGTAGTTAATAACTCTACCATACTTTTTCTCCTTGGTTTCTAACAATTAGGAAGGAGTTGGTGCACTTTGGACTGGACTTGGACCAAATATAGCACGAAATGCTATTATTAATGCTGCTGAACTTGCCAGCTACGATCAAGTGAAGCAGGTGAATAATCGAATGTCTTTCCTCGTTCATTACATGCTAATGTCTTTACTAATTCCAATTCAATTGTCTTACTGCAGACAATTCTGAAAATTCCTGGGTTCACAGATAATGTTGTCACTCATCTTCTTTCCGGTCTTGGGGCAGGTTTCTTCGCTGTTTGTATTGGCTCCCCAGTTGATGTGGTATGCTGTCCACTCTTGCATTTCTGCTTTTTGGAAATTAGTATATGGTATTCTCAGTGGTGCCCATGTTTGTGTAATTTGTTTGTGGGCATTTAGTCAAGGATAATAAATGATGTTGAAGATGTGAGGATGTGACAATCTTGCTTGTCTAAATTAGGTGAAAAGTTGTTGAAGAATGGCAGAGTAGAGTATTAACCACACAGCAAACTTAAAAATCTGGATCTGCGAAAATGAACCTTCAAAAGCACACATTTCATTGATTTCTTTGACACTTAAATACAAGTGAGGTTACTTAATTCTAAGTAGAAAAGAATGGTTTTTTGTCAGCCTCAAACGTAAGCCTTTAACTCGCTTTTTAACATGCTAAGCCATATTTAGCTTTACTAATCTTACCAGCAAACTTACTCTTCACTAACCCAAATAGCAGACTTGCTAATAAGTAAAACTAATTTGATTACAGGTTTTCCATCCAAAACATGATGCAACCAGACTGTTGTCACAGCAAAAGTGTCACAACCTTCAAAAAACTCGTATAATTTTGTTAATGAACCCAAAACCCACAGATATTATGATTTTATCAAAGCCAAATAACATAGAAATACTTTATTTTAGTCTTGCCAGGTCTAAAGGTAAATTATTCATTCTACTAATTTAACAGCTTCACCTTTGCTCTTTGCCAGGTTAAGTCAAGAATGATGGGGGATTCTGCTTACAAGAGCACTTTTGATTGCTTCATTAAGACCCTGAAGAATGATGTAAGACTGTCATTCAACTTAATGTATCTCCTCTTAAAAATGGAAAATTATGCTTTTGTTTCTGAAATGCTTTTCAAGTTTATTACTTACTTACTTTAGTTGTTATCTATAGCATAACTCTATGTGGCAATTCTCTTTTCAATATCTTTTCCTTTATAATGGCGTTTCATCTGTTATTACCTTTAAGGATGGTATAGTTTTACATGGACATGGAAGTGAGCAGGCGTATTATTTCCTACTCATTCAGAGTCTCTTCCAACATTCATTTCTAGAAGATGTGATGATGATTATGTTCATATTCTTGTAATTTAGAGGAGAATTAGTCTGCTTATTTTCATTATAAAACACCTTTATTAGTTATACTGTTGAGTGGAAAAGTGATGCTTTTGTTAACCTATATTGTTAATGTTGAAATCTAAAAAGAAAATTCGATGTCATTGGCAGGGTCCTCTTGCTTTCTATAAGGGATTTATCCCAAACTTTGGGCGGCTAGGATCCTGGAACGTGATCATGTTTCTAACCTTAGAGCAGGTATCGTCACAAAATGTCTTTCTTGATATAATAATTTCATTCTTCTTTTTAATTATTTAGTTTTCTTCATAGCCAAACAGCTTGTTTTTTTTATTTTTTGTAAGAGCAGGCAGATTATAGACATCAGATTCATCTTGATACAACTGGACATTTGCTATGCGAAGTTAAACTAACGAAATACCTCAACTCCTAAATGAATACCCACACAAGTGAAAATTAAACTTACTACCTTTTGGTCCCAGGGCCTTAGTTGGAGTATTAAGATTGTATGAGATTAATAACTGTGTCTAAGTGCTAAGAAAGACGATTTGAGTCTAGGAATAAATTAAACGGTACAATTTATATTACAACCGTGTGCCTGTGTCTAGGTATTTTGGTATTTATTTAATCATATTTGGTAAAAATGTCTTTAGCCATTTAATTGTATAACCTTGTTTAAATTTCTTGCTTTTTTTTTTTTCTCTAATCTAAAATTTCCTGTTTCCCATGACAGGCCAAGAAATTTGTCAGAAGTATAGAATCATCTTAAGTTATGCATGACAATCAAAGCCTACAGTGTAAGGATTTTACATGGAGATTGTGGGAGTTAGTCTTGAGAATAATAAGTTCCCTTGTCATCATTCTTGCTGATTTAGATACAGAGTTCCTACAATGAAAATTTTAGGTACTCAGAAAAACTTTAAAATAATCCCTATTTGAAATATTTTTTTTTATAATATTATTACTTGTTATAATTATATTTTAACATTGCAAACATTTAAAATTGAATTAATTTTGATTTTGTATAATTTATTTAGATAATGAAAATGAAATTAGGTATGGATTCCCCAAAAAACCATCAAATTACATCCAAAAAGAAAAATAAGCCATCAATCACAAGAAGAATGCTGTTGGGTTACAATTTATATTGGGATTGATGTTTTAATTTTACTCTACTCTTAATTTTTAATCTAGACTGCTCGTTTTTTGTTTCTGAATATAATATATTAAAATTTTATTAATAATTTTAAATCAATAAAAATACTAAAAAAATCAAGATGAGATAAAAGTGTCATAATTGCAAATACTACAATCAAGTTGGTTGATTTAATCAGAAATCCTAATAAGAATTTTCACATCGTATGAACGTTAAACGGGGAGGGGAAGAACACTTGATGTGTTACAAATAAGAACAGTCCGATTTAAGGTTGGATTAATTTAATTTTTGTGTCAGTGCGTAACTCCATAATTGTGTTGTTTATTTATTTTTTACACCATGCGTTCAAATTCTTATAAAAATTTCAAATTGGAGTACTTTAAGAGTTAAGGTTAGTACACTCGCAAAGATTAGAGTGTCTTCAATGAAATTACTCTTTATAAAATAGATTAATAGTTAATTACATATTTAAAGCTTTTTTAACCTAATATCCAAATGACAAAAAAAAGAAATCGTAATTTTTTATTTCACTTCTAAGTTATTTTTGTCATCGCGTTTTTGTTTTTAAGAAAGTTTATTCGATGAGTTGTGGAGTGGAATAATCTTTAGTTTCTCAATGATTAACATTTAAACCTAATATTAAAATTTTGAAAAATATATTTTAAGATTGAAATTAAAAAATGCAAATATTATTGAATTGAGATTTTAATAAAAAAATTAATATGTGAATCTAATCATCGTTATAAATATAAAGGAGAATTATGGACATTTTCACGTGTATTGATTGATATCTCAACTAAAAAAAATTTATAAAATTAAATAAAGTATAATGAGGATAAACCATACGCAACATATAAAACGTTCTCTTAAAGGCAATATGAAAAAGAATTAGTTAGAATGTGCAAATTTGAACATTTTTTCAATTTTGTGACATATATTTAATATTACTTATCCATTCCGTTAAATTTAATAATTTTTAATTTTTTTATTTAAAAAATAATTTTTAAAAATTAAAATAACATTAATTATTTTATATCAATTTTATTCTTAGTATAAAATTTTATTTCAATTGAATGAGCATTAATTAAAAAATAGTTTGATCAATTGCCTGAATCCTTCAATTTTGAGGAAAAGAAAATATTCCAAAGTTACCTTTTTTTTCAAATTGAAGTGATTTTATTATTTTTTTAATTTGTGTTATTAAATTACTGGATGTGACTATAAATTTATATTCGTAATTAGTATAAAAGTACCCTTTCCTAATTAGGATATGAGTTATTTATGTAAATATATATAATTTCTCATAAATAAATGTGATTAAAAAGAAAAGTGATCTCACCTTATACGCGCGAAGGCAGAGCAGTAAGACGCCGTTTGGGATAAAGATTTTAAAGCGGTCGGCCATAAATAAACGCTTTTAAGTCGCCGGCACCCGTAACGTGTCGTTTTCAACTCTGTGCTGGGATCTTCCGGTGGCGGTTTTCCGTCAACAGTGTCCACGAAGCCGTCGTTACTGCCTCACAGCCCCGCCTGTAAGCTTTTCTTTGGTCCTTCTCCACTCTGCTTATTTATACAATATATTTTGTTTTCGAGTATCAATTTCAAAATTAATCCCGATTAATTTCTGGGCTGACTCTGCTTTTGGAATTGAGTTTTAATCCAAAACTAGGGTGTAACAAAATTTTCATTGCTGAAACTATAATGAGATATTCAATTTTGTATTTTGAATGGATGAATCGATGTTAAAGTTCGGCTGTTTGAATTTGTGGTAAATCGTAATTACTAGTTGTAATCTAATTGATGTATAATGTTTGTTATTGTGCTTGATGGTAGATTTTTATAGATTGACTAATGAAAGAAAGTTTATCAGTTTGGTAGAAGAGTGAAGGAGGAATAGTTAGAGGTGAACAATGTTAATTCGGCTGAACAAGCCTTCCTCGGAAAGCGGCGGAGGTGTGGTGAAGCCCTTGCCAGTGGATAGTGTTACTGTTGCATGCCCTGACCACCTTGTCCTTGCTGATCTCCCTGTAGCAAAGGGCATTGGAGCTGCCACTGTTGCAACTGTTGTCAAGACTGTGGGTCGCAGGTCCAGACGCCAGCTCGGTGAACGAGTCCATTTTTGTGTTCGATGTGATTTCCCAATTGCCATATATGGACGCCTGGTAGGTCCTAACCTTTGTCATTAATTTGCACTTCATTAGAATAGAAAGAATAGGTAACCAATGAAAATGAAATGTCATAGTTTAAGTTTATTTGCAACTTTGGTGTTGGGGGGGGGGGCGGGTTGTGGAGGAAATTGTTTTGTCACCCTCCCTATCATAAACCATCTCTCTCTTCAGCTGAATGATGAGCCCTGCCAAAAGCTTATGTGAGATCCCTGACATGGGAAGCAAATCATCTTATGTCTGACTACTTATGTCATGATAAAGCTTTTCAAAAATCTGAAATGCATTCTTGTACTAGACTTACATTATCATTGTCCTTTATGATTTGAGATGTATGACACATGCTGCTTGAGGTGGTCTATTGTTTTGATATAATTTGTTTATGAATGCTAACAAATTTATGTTATGCAGAGCCCCTGTGAGCATGCGTTCTGTCTTGATTGTGCTAGAAGTGATTCAATCTGCTATCTGTAAGTAAATTCCTGATCTTTCTTATGCTTGTAAAAAATATATGAGCTAATAATTTCATTGTGATAAACTTATTGTCATAGTCTCGAAGTTGTCTGATGTTTTTTCAAATGCAATATGCGTTTGTTGCATGTCCTGCTTCTGTGTTCAGGTTGATTCTCTCCTTAATCATTTAGAAGTGATTTCTCCTCCAACAACAAATATCAACTATCATGTGCATGTACATCAGTAATAGTTCCTAGAATCTTCATGGATCTAGGGAAAAGTTCCTGGAACCTTCCAGTTAATAGGAGTCAATTGTGATATATGAGTTCCATGCAAGTGATCTTGATGGATTTTTTTGTTGGTTTGCTTTGTAGTGATTCATAGATCATACATCAGCTTCACTTGAATTGGAGCCTGAGGGAAGACTTTTCAATCCTTATCATACACCCTAGAAAATATGAGAAATAACTGCCAGCCCTGAGAACACATATTCATGGAAAAACAGAGTTCCTGCGATTGAAATGCTACTAGTAGAATGATCAGTGATGGTATCCTTGAAAGAGGAGATCTAATCAAGTCTTTCTGGCAGCTACCTTATTGACCTGGTTGGTGCCTTTAAGAGGCAAACCTGCCATACTTGCTGTATATTTGGTGCTATTGTATTTCATCTCATGTATAGTGTAAACATACATATGGTTTAAACTGTGGGATGAGAAAATCAAATTCTCAATATTCTGTGAACTGTTGGTACAAGATCAACCTGGTAACTATTAGTAGCTCTACATTGTAGTGATAAACCTATATGAACCTTAATTTGGTTGATCTAGAACAAGAAGATGACACTTCCATTTGCTACCATGGTCGACTGTTAGTGTATAAGTCAGATGCTTGATGAATGAGGTCAACTTTTTTCTGGGGCTCATTACTGCTATCTTTTCATTCTTTGCACTATTGAAAGTCTTGTATGTTGTTATTGAGAGCGAACTAAATGAATTTTTCTTCTTTTTATAACACAGTTGTGATGAACGTATCCAGAAGATTCAAACAATCAAAATGATGGAGGGAATCTTTATCTGTGCAGCCCCTCACTGTCTCAAATCTTTCTTGAAGAGGGCTGAGTTTGAATCTCATATCCATGAGAACCATTCTGACCTTCTACAGCCAAATTCTGAAAAGGAGAATGGTAATGAATCAGATGTCCAAAGTTCCAAACAACATTCAACCTCGGATTCCACTGTTCGAGCTCCTGCCAGGCCAGTCATACCTGGTTCAAATTCTCAGTTTCTTGATTCTGAAGACAAAGCTCGTAAGCAGCAACCTAGAGAGCAATCGCTTTCTAGGCCAATGATGCAACCAAGGCCTCCTTTTTTCGGTCAAGCTCAAAATTACCCATCTGAATCCCAGCCAGACAACAACCGCCCTCCAGGCTTTGATCGGCCAGGCTTACAAAATCATTTCCAACAAAGCATGTCAGGTGGCACACAGCAAGAATCCCATCAGTTTCCAGACAAGCAGCAAGGTATTTTATCTGATGCCCCAATACCTGAATTCCCGCATATGCATCCTATGCAACCACCCAATTTTGTTGTACCAATGAATTCAAATCAACTAATGACTCCTCAATATGGGATTCCACCTTTCCAACCTGAGGGAGGTCAGCCATTTTTTGGTGCACCCTATGAGATGGGACAGATGGCTAGGCCAGATTCAACCCCAGAAGTTGGAGCAGAACAAGGATCTTTGTTGGGTTTCCCACCAGGTCCAGCTGGTGTGAATTTCATGGCAAATTATCCTCAGCCCTGGAACACTGGACCAATGCCTGGGGGTCAAGGAGTTCCAGATGCTTTTCCAAACCTATCAGATTCTCGAGGAAATGCTGCATTTTATCAGGGTGACTATGGACGGAATCCAGGAGTTATGCAGATTCCTCCATCTGCCAACAAGGGCATTGAAACTGTGCAGGGTGGTAATGCCATGGATACCAGGGACGGCAAAGGTATATTGGCACCACAGCCGTATGGACATCCACCGCCACCTCCACCTCCCTTACCTCACTCATCACAGCCTACACGAGGTAAATACTACTCTGGTGATATGGGTCATGATGGGCAGGGATTTGGATGGCAGCATGAGAATCGTGATGGCTTTGGAAGTAGCCAGGAATAGAAGCTGCTAGTTTTTTTTTTTTTGCTATACCATGTATTTTTTGTTCTGGACTAGTTTTATCTATCTGTTCTTTTCTTTTCTCTTTCGGTGTTTAGACTTTTATTCAATTGATCAGTGGGCCTATAGTATTTTAATCTGCATTTGTTCACCTTGCTGTATTTTGGATGTAGTTTGTTGATCTTTTACTTCGGCAGGATCTTTTCAATTTTACAGATTACAAGAATTGGTTTTGCTTAGCTGCACTTGCAGCTCACGTACGAAGATAAGTATTACTCTCTCCGTCCTATTTTATTTGCTTGTTATTTATTTTATAGATGTCTTAAAATGTCCGCAATATTTTAAAATTTATATATTTAAAAAATTATTTTTCTGATAATAATTTTTTTAATTGTTCGTTAAATGAAAATTTTTTATTAATATTTTAATGAGTTAAAGGTTAAAAAATAATAGTAATTTTTATTGACTAAATTTTTAATATTTGTGTTTTGTCAAATAAAACATTTATGATACTAGTTGTTTGGATTATTATTAATATGAATTCTAATTACTCTTAAAAACCAAATTGAAAGTGGATTTACGCAATCCTATTTAGTGGTGTCAGCAACATGAATTTAATTGACGACTCCATTTCAAATCCAATTTTAGAATAAATTCATATAAAAATTTCATGCTTGGATTAATTGTAAAATTGATTTGAATATATATTGCTATTTTTATACAAAGTTCATTAGAATTAATAGATTGAAACTATACAAATTATAAACGAATTTTTAATTAATAGCGAACAAAATATATAGATTTATGAATAAATTTTACGAAATTTATTTATATCAAATAAATTCTACCAATTTTTTTATCAAAATAAAAATACTGACTTTTTCAAACACAATAAAAATACTCGGTTGCGTAGATAGAAACGTACACGTGGATATAGGGTACAAGATATGAAATAGGACAATGACAAATTAAAAAAAAAAAATGACACACCAGTAATAAATAAATACTCTCTCCGTCCACTCTAATAACAATAAATAAATTTTACCTTAGTCAATTTGAAGTGTTTATTTATAATATTGAGACTATATTAATTATTTTTTGCAATTTTATCTATATTTATTATGTGTAATTTTTTTTTTATATTTAGAGTTAAGAAGGTGATATTCTACCATATTTTTTTAGTAACTCTTATGAATTACTTTTTGGGGTATGGAGGAAGGAAGTCTTCGTACCTTGTGAATTACTAATTTCAAATGCAAATTGCAAATCTTAAGATAGGATTTGCCTTCCATTATTTTTCTTTTAATTTATATTTTGAAGTATAAAATATTACCTACTATAGTTTCAAGACAACAATCTAAAATTTTTATCCATGAATTTATCTAAAATATTTATAAATTTTTAAAGTTAACTCTAATTAAAGTGTCTTAGAAGTGACAATGTATCTTAAACATGTTCCAAAAGTGTTCAAAATTAGTAAAATTAAAAAAAAAAATAACAGAAGGCATTTTTTAAAATATTTAACACGTGCCAGAGAGTGTGAAAGAAGTGCAACGTCCGATACCAAAATTGTTCCATGTTATGACTTCCAAAGCCAATACTTTCCCCAAAATCTTCATTTATATTTGGAAGCTCGATTGCAACGACTATACACTTCTCTACTATTATGCCAAAAGAAACTATGACGAGGAAATGAAGAAACAAAAATGGAAGAAATTGTTGTGAACAGGCAAAGAGAAACAAAGAAAAAGAAAAAAAGCAATCCATTTCCCACTCGCAAAGCCGAAAAGAACTCAATGCCTCATTACCTTGTAAAGAAAACACATCCACTCATTCTCTGGTATACATGAAATAGAAGAATTAATTCAGCTAAGCTTCTGCTTCTCCAAAATCCATTTCCGGATTCTGCCAATACACTCCACATCAAACGTCGCATACAGCTGCTGTGTTTTCTCGCACACCATTTTCAGAAATTCATCGATACGATCTTCATGTTTCTCATAGAGTGCTGGAATGGTAAGTATAATAAAAAGACCTGCCACATTGGCAAATGTAAAATCAGCATTTCGATGATGGAAAGAAGGCATATGGAGAAAAAAATTTAAGCTGAACATTATTGTTCTTCAATACTAGCAACAATTTAGCCATAGTTCATTACAAAGGCTCCACTTGCCCCCTTTCTTGAAAACAGAAAAAATGGAAAATTTACATCCCACCTGCTGTACTTTTCTACTTGTCTTAACCACTTTGCCCCCCTTCGTTTTCAAAGCATTGCCCCTTAATTTAAATTGCTAGCTTAGCCCCTAGTTTGGAGCTGCATTTAAAATTTTGTTTCGATTTTTTTTTTCACCTCTTTAAAAGAATTTTACACTGCTTTTGGAAAATCAAAAGGAAAAGGCTAAAAGAACCTAACTTTTCCCAAACCATTGTTTGCTAGATCTTAAATATTGGACACACAATTTGCCAAAAGCAGCTCAGCAATGGGCACTAAATTCAAATGCATTGGCAAATTAAGTAAATCAAAAGAAAGGTAAAACTTACTGGTGTAACCCAAAGTAAGGAAATCCGCTAAGCCACCAACAATGGATATCAGCAAAAGGTACCCAGCCACTTTTAAGAACAAATTTGTGTCCTTACCCAGGGCAATGTCCTGGGAAACTGAGAGAAAATCATTCAAGCGAGTTCTAATGAAAGCTGCAATTTCATTTACTGTTTCTTCTGAAAGATGCAACTCCGGTAAAGGAGGAGCAGGTCTGCTCAAGGGAAGGGGAAAATGGTTCAATTAAGCCCAAGGTTTCCCAAAGCGAATAATGAAAAATACAGAAGTGATCAATCAGAAAATTTAGTAGTGCTGATCATTCAATTTTATTTATTAAAAAATAAGCATATTACATTCAATAATAGTCAAGAATAACTGTATTTGAGCTGAGAAACTCTCTGCCAACTCATAATATACAGCAGAAGAAAAACAAGAATAATTTATCAACTACTCATTTAATGTAGTCTCAAAGAGGAAAGTAAAAACAGCAACTACTTTTAAAGAATCAATTTAATAAGTCTTATTCTAATTGACAGTAACTATTAATTAGACCACAAAAATGAATTTAATATGAATTTATGAATTAGTCTAAAGGTGCATCAGTGGCTCATAGGATGACTACATACAAATACAGTGAAAGTACGGGAGAAAGTAGCCATTTGATATTTACTGATACCATCCTTACAACTCAAAGAAAGCTCAAAAATATCCATCTTTGAAAAATAAATAAAGAGATGCCAATCCTGAAATGCAAACAAAGTAAACACAAATAAATATAGCTATAACCAAGATCATTTCTTCAAAAAAAAAAAAAAGTAAAGGGAAAATGCTAAAGTTGAACAAAATTACCTAAATATAAGAAGATGATCAAGTGATTAATTAATACACTCGCAGTTTATTAAAATATGGGTAATCGATCTCCAAATACATTATGATAATTGAAAGGGAAAAAATATAAGCTTTAATGATGATAAAGAGACAAAATCTGTTTTAGGAAATTACCTGTTAAGAATGGCAGCAGATTTTGCCCAGAGAAAGAGAATAACAACAAGGAGGAAAAGAACGCTCGAAACAAGTGATAACAAAGTATAACCTGATCTCTCAAACACCACCCAAGAAGCTAGAGCTACTAAAAATACCCCAACTGTAAAATTCTTTTGCCTCCACAGTACAACGTCTGCAACTATTTAACAGAAAGATATAAAGAAACAAATCAAAATCCCATACAAACCCAGAACTTCCATTTGGGTTATCTTTAATTATGCATTTGGATTTCTTGAAGCAAAAGAACCTTTATTTAAAAAAAACAAAACAAAAATGCTTGACAAAATGACACATCAAATTAAAACAAAAATGGATCTTTTAAATTAAGCACTCACCAAAACCTCCTCCGAAGATCTCATGAACAGTTCTTTGCCTGTTAAACAATCGATCCGATGAACCCATTCAGATTTAAATAATTAAAAGAAGAAAATTGGCTCCAGTTGAGATCTCTAAAAACCCACCAAGAAAAATTGGAGGAGAGAGAGAGAGGGAGAGAGAACTTTGATCAAGCCAATCTTGGAAAAAAGAAAAGAAATTGGTCGTGTTAGCGTTTTAATCTACAAATAGTAAAAGAAATTCAATTCAATGAAAGGTCCCATGTAATATCTATTGTGTATGTGGTTGAGTGGTCTCAACTTACAGCCTAAAAGTGTCAAACCGCCCATAGCTTTTCTTTTCTAGCTTTTCAGGCTCTTTTGGTTTTCTCCCCCCAAAATCATAAAATAAAAGAATAAAAATGTTTGTTTCTACATATATAAATATTTTTATTCTGGCACTTGAAAATTCTTAATATAATTATTTACTTAGGAACACAGAGAAAAACATTCCCTCTTCTTCATCATGTTCAGTGATTGAATGTGTCTGAATGGGAAAGTGGCTGCTATTTTTTCAACTGTGCTGTTACTGGTCAATTACCATTTCTTTATTCAACCCCCTATCTTTCTTTGGTTTTGAAAAGGATACTCAACCCCCCCCCCCCCCCCTATATGACGCTATAATATTAATTATGTGCATTAAAAAGATTTTACAAATTAATATAACAAATATTATATTAATAAGAAATAGAGAATGCTAGCAGGGAACTGTTTAAAGATTGCAGAAAGTTCTTGTCCATAGAACTGAATATGATGAAAAAATAAAAGCTACGGAAGCCATCTTTCAGAACAAAAAAATGCGATCACTAATTTGTACAGCCGAGTAGGGGTGAGTATAATGTTCTTATGATGTCAATTTGATGTAAACGTGTTATCAAAAAGTACAACGAATAAATATACTGCACATTTCAGTAAATTGCAAAAGGATGTTAAAAAACATCCTATTTGACACGGATCAGTGTCACGCAACTAATAAAATATGATTTCAAAACTGTATTCTCATTCTGCAATTTTTTCTTCTGTATTTTGAGCACCAACAGCTTCGGTGCTAGTCATAGCTTGGGAAGAATCCATCAAACTGGCAGCTATTGCAGCTCTCAAGTCTTCATCTTCAAATTCTGCAAGCATGTCTGCAGATGGATCAGAATGTTGTCGAGTGGAAATGAGACGCTGAGAACCCCAAGTTGAGTTGCAGGATTTGACAATCCTCTCGGCATCCTCAGGAGATAGCCACTGCCCATAACCATTAGAAGCTTCAGATGATGAAATGGGACACTCTTTTGGGAAGTTTCCTCTAACCAAAAATATGCTCCAGCCAGAGCTCTTCAGAGAATCCAGATAGGCGGCAAGGTAAAACTTAGACAGGTGTTCTGGGGCTGCATATAGACTGTCGAAGTTATACCACTCTCCATTCACTTTCCTTATACAGAACCAATGATCATGCAAATGACAAATGAATGCATTTTCAAGTTCAGGGTCAATCTGTGCAGGCTCAGCAACTGGACTGCTAAGGGGAATGACTTGCAAATCCCATACCTCCAAAGCCTTTTGTAGGACCTGCAAGCAAAAATTTCCACATAATTCAAGTTGGGATAGCATCATTAGATTTACCAAGCAATATTTGGTATGCAAACAACATAACATGCCAATGCAGAACAAAACTACAAAACTACAAGACTTGAATGCAATGTGTTCTGCCACTATCATAATTCTTTTTCCTAACATTAGATCGTAATAGATTCTCAAAATATGTCTTGACTGTGACTAAAGTCCGAGCTAGATTAGGCGGTCTCTGGTAATTAGGGTCCGGATACCGATGGCTTGCTAAAAAAAAAAAAGATTCTCAAAATGTTTTCCAAACTTTTAAAGAATTGAAAAGATAAAATAAAAATAAATAAATAAATAAATAAAAACAGCACCAGCTTGCTCCAACAAGGTATATAGAATGCCTTCAATTTTTCATTTTTCATTTTTCTTTACCCTTAATGCCTAATCTTTCCTCTCATGACAACTCAAACGCTTTCCAGTGCAATTTTCGTACGAGGAGTAAAAAAGAAAAAGATTTACATAAATGGTGTAACATCAAAACACATGGCTCTAGAAACTGCTAATCCTTTTAAGTGGTTTCTTAAGCTTTTGTCTGTATATATTTATATATATATATCATGCTAAAGAAACCGCCATAAGATTTAGCAGTTTCTTAAGCATTTTCTGCTTGCTTCATGCATAATATTAAAATGATTTGGCCAGTACAACAGTACATTTCTTTTTGTTTTTACTTTTTGTTACAGCCACAGTGTAACAAATGGAGATAATTACAATGTTACACTAACACCATAACTTTTCTCTTTGAGAAGTCCAGAAAAGACTGACTTTTTTTTTTTTTAAGGTTAAACTGTTTATGTAAACTTTTTTTCTTTCTTACTACTTTTACAATAATTTTCCCACTTTCAACAGGAGTGGAAAACATTGGCAAGGTGCAACATGTCCTTCCCTTTCTACCAATATAACACACAAATGACCAAAGAAAGCAAATATACACACTGTAAACAACCTTTATAAGTAAAGGCTACTTCCTAAACTTCCCAGACATTAGTCAGTCCCCAACTCACTATATCTTTTCTCACACATGATCTGCACTTCATAAAGACGATTGAATTTTACCCGTAAATATAGGAACAATAGTTTATTATTCTCATAAGGTAGAAAATATGTCTCATTATAGCATAAATCCATGCCAACATGGTAACCTTTTCACTTCCTAAATCTAAGCTGCATTAGCATAAATCTACACCAAAATTGTACTGTTTTCATCCCCTAATCTAAGCCACATAACCTTTCCGAAAGAATCTCAACCAGTAGTATTCACTAAATAACAGCAAACATAGCCCCAACAATTTGAATAATCAGTCCATACTGTATATACTATTTTCCATACTTTAACACAGCTACTTCACTCCAAGAGTGCTCTCTCTCTCTCTCTCTCTCTCTCTCTCTCTCTCTCTCTCTCTCTCTCTTTTAAGGGTATAAGATTAACATATCTCCAGGACCCAACCCTCTTGAATTGATGAAGAAGAATAACATGCGCAATATCAACAAAATGATGTTCCTTGAAAACCTCTCTTTTTGACTTCCCAAATTCTGCTGCCACCCTCTTCAGTCTTCTTCCTTCCAACTAAAGATTCACTGTTGCTATAATCTAAAAAGATCCATGATAATAAAATCAACGTTTTTGAATGCTTAAGGAAACAATCATTTTTACTGAGTTTAACTGAAGGAAAAGGTCTACAAAACAAATACATAACAATCTAAATATTCTTCCCATTTATTTTGAGGTTATATTGAAATGTGTTCTCAACTTTAAACTGAAAAAATATTAAAAAATGCAATTTAAGATGAGAGCTCTTTTGTTAGTCTTGGCTTTCTTAGTTTACAGATAAAGAATAACCTATATCCAACCAATTCATCAAAGAATCTCATGTTTCATACATTTGCCAAAACTGTAATTATTCTTGAACAATTAATTGACCTAGTTGATTCAAACTATTCGCCCATTTCTACAGATGGGTAAACAATAAAAGAACAGACAAGTTTAAAATTTTTAACTCTTTTTCTGTTCTTTGTGTAACCGCAGCCCAGGCTACTAAAGACAGTACAGGGGAGTAAAAGAAGAGATGTTTATTATCCATAGAAGTAAGGGTAGCAATTTAATAGAAAAATAGAACACAAAAATGCTAATAAAACACATTTTATTTTATTGATTATTTTCAAATTCAAATTGTTGGATAATCACCCAATTAATCAATCAATAGTCATCTAAATATTTTATGAAAACCATTTTCTAAGTCCCAAAATCAACAATTTTCCGTCCTGTTTCTTTTCATTCCAACAGATAACATTAGGAGTTGGAATCAGAATTGAAAAAAGAAATAAAGCGAACCTGGATACTGAAGTCACCGTCCAAGGAGACATTGTGGGACTCGGCGGAGAGGAAATCACCGGAAGAAGCACCGGAATCTTGCATCATTTGGCGCTCCTTGCAATCAAGATCCGAAGCCAACGCCGCCAAATCGAATTCGGAGAAGAAAGGCCCCTGCAACACCGTGTTAACGCAATGTACGGCACAAAGTTTGGCCTCTTGTACCTCATGGTACAACATCCCACCATTGCTAACTCCTTCCATTCCAGTCTCTGTAAAGAAGAGAAAACCCTAGAACCTAATCTATTTTGTCTGTAGTCAATTAGGCGATTCGAGTGAATATTTGATGGTTTTTCCGGTAGTATATTGTCTTTGGATGCAGGAGAAGAAGACGAAGGGAAAGTTTTCACCTTGTCTTCGACGTTTTTAATGGTTAGTTACCACGTGCACAAGAAGTGCGTGCCACGTGTCATGACACCTGGAACTGGCTTGAAACTGTGTCCGCCACATATGCAGCTAGAAAAGCGCGGTTTTTTTTTAATTGTTAAGACATATCTTAATTACATGTCAATGAATTAACGTTTGCTTAATTCATTCAAAAATTCAAAAATGCAATTTCAAATAAGGTTAGGAAGCATTTAGTTTAAGTGTTTAAAGTAAGTTTTAGCTCAGTTAAACTAACTTAGATAAGGATTTTAATTAAAAACCAATCGTAATTTCTATTAATTTCATCCGCTATATTTTGAATATGTTTGATTTGTACGTACATCATATGCTCATTAGGTTAAATTCATGAGATAACTTACTAAATTATTTTTTAAACTGTAATTAATCGCTAAACTTTATCAATGACTGATTAAGCATTAAGCATTTGTACTTATAAATTTTAATAACATCATTCATTTTTCTAATCTTTAGGATTTTGATTTTTATATGCTCATATGCAAAATCCTAATTTTGTAACCAACATAAAACTCAAACCCTAAAAAAGTAGATACTATCGCAAGAAATTGTTCCATGAAAACTCCAACTTTGTTTTCCTAGTACTATCCCAAAGTGGAATATAATGAATTAAAGACGTCTTTTCCATTCAAATTAAGGTTACTTGCGGCAAGGAGTATTTATCGAAATTGGTGCATGATAGTCGGGAATCGCGAGCTTATTATAGTTTTGAACCGAATCAGAATACAGTGGAATCTTGGTTTTCCGTCCTTGCTAGCAACCGATCTCTAGCCAGAACTTCTACTGACCAAATGAAATCTTAATCGGTTTTTTTTTTTTAAAAAAAAAAAAAAGCTCAGACGCAACCAAATGATGTAAATACTCAAATCAAATAAATTTATTTGTTCCCTTTTTAACTGAATAATGTGTCCCTATTCCCTAGGAGAGGGTAGATAGTATGTTGGAGAACAAGGGTGTAATGGCAAAATGGAAGAGTTAAAGAAAAAGTAAAACTAGTGTGTTACTCAATAACCAAAGAGTATTAAAGGTAACTTTGTTTTTCTCAATTTGGCCTAATGAAGGTTCAAACAAAAGGATGACAAAATGAAATATTAAGAAAAAAAACAAGTAGTCTAACTAATGAATTTTATCCAACCTCAGTACTAAATATTAATTTGCCGGAACATGAACCACATAAAAGGTTTTCTTCAAAAAAATTTATAGTTTACTCCCTGATAATCCTGTCTTTTAACAATGTTGGCTGTAACAAAGACAAAATAGATAGATAGATACCACAAAGAGATAGCAATAGAACAGTCAATTTATGTATTTTAAGAAGAAGGAGTAACAGTGGTCACTTATGGCTAACTAAGATGGTCATTTCTTAAGCAGTTGGAAATTTGAAGCCAGATTAAAAGATCAAGTCATGCTCTGTAACAAAAATAGGTAGCATGTACCATCAACTAGCCAAAATTAGTAGTCTAGACAGCTACTATGCAGCACCCAACCTTCCAAATTAGAAAAGGTTGTAAGTAGTCACAACAAGCAAGACCAAGAAAATTGCATCGATGTTTACTTTCTACTGGAATTTCCGTTCATTTCCTTGAAGAGTATCAATGCTTAATCTTCCTTTCATATAATAGAGAACTTTCTCTGCACTAATGTCTCTCATATTGGTCACCGGTAAAGAACCTCCATGGGAATTCCTAGACAAGTAGATCATAATGATTCTTACCACTATAGAGTAGCCTCACAACTTTCCTTGGTTTTCCATTTTTTGAGCCCTTGCGAAACTCAGTTCCATACTCTGCAATAGGAATAAAGCCAGAGCCCCATCCACCCCTTGTATGCTGCAATATAGTTAGACACTTGGACATAAGACAGTTTCGTGCTATCGTTAGATAAATACTATCATCTTATACCTCATCAAATTGATGCAAATTAAAAGGACAACATGAATAATAAACTTGTATTAGCCAAAAATTAGAAATTCATTTTCCTTGAAAGTATAATTTGATCATCTATCACATGCTCATAATAAGTTCCAGAAGATTAAGCATAATGAGGGATGCAAGGATTCACTGGAGGCGAGGATGGCCAAAAAAAAATTCCCCATATGAAACCATTTTTGTAATCAATAAGGAATTCCACTCATTGGTGGTTTATAGTGATGGGTAGATTAGGTCCTTTTGTTCCATCCTACCTAGAAAATCAGGACAGGCTAAGTATATCCATTTTAATTTTGTAATTTTATAAATTGTTCACAAAACCATAATTTCTATATGCTAGCATTAAATGTTATATCATATACATCAGATTTTGAATACTACTGGTTAGTAATCAAGGAAGACGAACAACATTAAGAAATTTCAAAGATAAATAAATTTCACACGTTTAAGGCAAACTCTGCAAGGCAGGTATTCCACGTCAAGTTTGAATGAGATAAAGTTGGTAGATTGTGCTCAAGTCCAAAAGAACAATTAGACTTGGAACGTGCACAAAGGATTCCTGCCTATAACCTAGTTGGATGACCCACAAAGGAAAGAAAAACAAAGAATTTCCTACCTTTTCCTAATATACCAGAAAACTCAACTCTGAGCAGGGGTGTTACTCACTGAAAGGGAGAGGTTGAAAGATCAACTTCTATTTATTGTAATTTTCTTTTTTTTTCAGCTAAGACATATCCATTTTCTGGTAAAATAATTTATTAACCTCAATAGTTGGAAAAGACAGGAAGAGACACAGTAGAAATCAAAATTAAAGTGCAATGAATAAAAAATCTATTCCTGAAATCTACAAGGAAACAACATACCTCATGCTCTGGGATGTAAACAATGATTGTTTGACCACATAACTTGGACAGCACCTGATTCAGTTGCGTGTTACAGCCATCAGTCAGCAGATGATGTTTCATCCAAAATTGCAATGAAGTTTCTTGATAATTTCACGGGAAAAATGTTCAACATATCACACCATTAGAGAGAGAGATAAAGAAAGAAAATAACATTGGCAACACATGAATTATTTCATATTGCATTTTGATAAAATTTACACTGTTATCCTGGTCGAAACTTCGAATGTCAATTTTCACTCCCTCCTTGAAGCAATCAAGGAAAAAAAATTTCAGGACTTATTATTTTGATAGAAATTGACTCACAAGAACATAGATTTTCATTGTATTTTTCTAGTAAGAATCATTAAGTAACTCCTACTTATTATTGAGAAATAGTTTATTTTCTTTAGAAATTTTCTAATTTATATAGTTGTTACTTCTCACCAATGAATATTAGGGATTGCCTATTTTGAAAGTGTCTAATTCTTATTTTACATCCAGAACAAAGGAGGGAGATGCTGGAGATCGAATCCTTATCTCTTGCAGAATAAGCAAAAATAGTCATATGCCTCTAAGCTACTCCTAAGGCTTTGTTCATAAAATATGTGTTTACTAAGAGTTTTTGGGAATGCACATTAGCCTAGGGTGATTTCCTTCTTCTCACTCTCTCTAACCCTCTTTCTCTCTTCTTTTTGTAGAGTCCATTGCCACAAAGTACCTGATTTACTGTTATAATCATTTTAGCAGCCTGAAAATTCTAAACTTGTCTCACTGTGATAAGCCATGAGTCAATCTCCTAACTCCAAACACTCTACTACAATTTTAAACCTTGAACCTTATCAATAACTTGAAATTGCCTTACTGTCTAACCACCACCACCGAAGTTGGAATGGTAGCGAAACACGGCCAGTGGGAGCTGTTGGCCAATTGTGCCTTCATCTCCATGTCAATGTTGAACTAAATTCAACTAGTTATCTATATGTTATTTACTATAAGCAACAAGAATATGGGCATTTGCCTACACCAACAGAAACTAATAAACAGGTATCATATATATGTTAAAGATTTAAAGGTCTCTCATAACAGAAATATACCCCCCTTCTACAATTAAAAGAAAAAAAAACATTTGACCGTTCTATTTTACTTATATTAAAAGTTAAAATACTAATGTCTATCAAGATATTACCTTCTTAAACTTTTGGTTTAAATTTTACACTGTGTGAAAACTATTTAAAATGAAACGTATAATTAGAGTTTGTTGCTTTTTCTTATGAACAAAATTGAACATTTTCCATGAAGAAAAACAGAAGTTTCCATCTACTCCATGCAAAGTTTGCATGGAACAATTAAAAAACCACAAAATAGCTTATTATCTAACTTTTTCCAGCTCATTAATTTTCTCATACAATCTGTCAAAGTGGAGTAACTAAATGCCAACAAATTTTTAGCTAAAAAATGTTAATATGCACTAATAATTTTGCCATGAATAAAGAGGCAGTAGAGAAATTTGTTGAACATATAGCACAATCCCATACGATGAAGATAACAAAATATCTTAATGCGAGAGGTTTGACCTGACCAAAAGCATAAATGCCACAATCCCTGTTTATTTGCACTAAATTTTGATAAATCAATAAAAATTTGGCATTTATGTTATTGATTCTAGTCCAACAATATTAACTTAAGGTATTTGCATAAAATTTTAAAATACTTTTGCCCCTCCACTCTCCCCAAACGCCCCCCCCCAAAAAAAAAGAAAAAAAAATCAGAACTTCAAAATTCCATCACTTTGACAAATACTATTAAGATTGTAGAGTCAGAAAGGATATTGTATACTAAAACCTCTGGAAGAAGAAAAGGGTTTCGAGTGGATAGTGAATGAGATAATCCAAATTTGCTTGAGCCCTGATGAGTCTGAAATTTGAGCATGAAAAAAAGGTCTTTGATTTCACACTTTTCACTTCAGAGTCCAAAATTTTTTACTTAAAAAAAATGGGGTCAGTGTTGTACTCTGTTAAACAATTAAGCGTCTGATTCTTTAACCATTAAATCATGCTAATAACATTGAATTAAAAAGCGCCACATAGCAATTAAAGTTTAATATGTCAGCGTCAAAGTAACATAAATTAATTGTGTAAAGCCATTAGATCCTTAAACCCCTGTTTGTTAAAAAAAAAAAAAATCCACAAACCCTAAAGTGAAAAAATATGAAATCACAGGATACTTTTTGTATTTTCCCTTTTATGTAGGGGACATTCTGCTAACTTCAGGTTTTTCAAGTGCGAACACAAAAATAAATATATTGACAGTTGATGTTCTTATCTTCTGGACACCACAAGTCGTTTTCTCATGCTGAAACTACAAGTGGCTTCTTGGACAGGCAAAGCCAAACCATATGAAATTCCAAGGTTTCGTGTTTTTTCACTCTTTATTACATTTATTCTTAACTCAGTCTGTGCTGTTTGCATGGATATAAACAAGCATATTCCTGATAACTTGAAATATATTTCATATAACTGACAACTTAAAAAATATTTTCTACAATTGCTATATCCTATCAAAATAAAGGAACGACTTCACAAAAAGAGCAAGCATTAAAATGATACTATTCAAATAAACATGCATCAAAAAGAGTACTAACCAGTAGCTCAGACTCTCCTCCCCAGAAATCAGGACGCATAAGGCGCTGACAGTAACTGTGAAAAGATATTTAAATACATTAAGAAAAATCCCCAACCATAGAAACATGTTAAATCATAATACCTATAATGAATAGACGTTTATAGTGTTTTGAGGACTCACCGTTTCAAAGGCTCATCAACTGTAATTGCAACCAGTGCTTCTTCATACTGCCCGCGTTCTTTACTACTATCGCATATAACTTCTTTAACAGCCATTCGTAGATCATCTGCAAGTTTTTGAGCAATTGAATGCAAAGTTATCTGCAAACTTAAATCAATATAATCTTATTAACTCTTACATAAAATCCAACATTTATAGCACTTGGTAGCTCAAGTATTTTTATCAAGATTTTGAGAAATTAATTTGTGAGCCCAAGAAAAATCGTCTTACTGCTTAGTTTGCATTAAGAAAATTAACAAATTTTCACAGTTTTTTTTCCCCTTCATGGTGAATTGTTATTGAGTTTGTAAATAGCTAATTGTAGTTGCTCAAATATAATATGTCAATTTAGAACACTACAAACAGAAAATACATGACTTAAAAATGTGATAATTACTGAAGAAGACTTGAGAAAATCATTGACACTCCTACATAGAGGTCTGACTACAAGAAATAAGAGTTAGTGGACTTCATACTATGGTGAAAAGAAATTACCCAGCAACATATGATGTAAAAACAGAAAAATCTATGAATCTCTGACAAAACTAGTCTCATTATAAAGGATTTTCTGAAATCAATATGCACATGATAGAAATGTACAATCTATATGAAGATTTAAACCACAATTACAATAAATATACCTGCATCATTTCGCTCTTCTTGTGGCTTCAGAGAGATACCCTTATTAAATGCCATTCCTTTGACCTGATTTCATCAATAAAAATTTCACAGGCAACAATGTTATCTCCAGGAACTCATCAATAAAGGCTAAAGAGCACATACTTCAGCATTAGCCATTCATAAAATTTGAACAGAAAGAACAAAATATAAAGCTTTCAAGAGAGATAGTGAACATGCATAATTATGATCGTGATGCTATTCTATATATAATTTAAGGTGACTAATACTTCAAAAGTCTACAGCACTCACCTAATAATAAGATATAGGCTATAAATGAAAGTACAATATTTCAACTATTTCTAGACTGTTCCATTTCATGATTGTATGCTAAGATTGAGCTAGCGGTATAGAAACGTTTCATGATACAAGAGCCTCTGCACATGCATTGCTTGTTTAGACACAGGCCTTTGGTTTCTATGCAAAAATGAAGACTTGCAAGCTATAGCAACAAACACATGACTAATTAGAACATAAATTCCAAAGGCTAACTACAATTCAACATTCTTGTAGAACAAAACAACAGCTTAACCTGTTTGTTAATTTTCAAATCGTAGCAAATATTAAAACAGTCAAATAAAAAAAGGAGGAAATGGTACCAGTGCACGAAATAGACACCGCCCGTCTCCGGTAACTTTCTGAACTGAATATTGCTCGACTTTTTTCATCGCCGGCGATCCCCTGCCTCTGAAAAATAAAAATATTACAGTAATTAGCAAATATAAATCGCAAAATCACTTCTAAAACATACATTTGAGGTCTTCAAGCGTATTCAAAATACAAGTAACTAATAATTCAAAGAACTCACAGCGACTGTCCAATTCTAGCAAAAAAGCGATGAGCGTCGTCCGCCAAAAGGGTAGCTGGACGACATTTGTAGAATTTCGACGTCAAGATGGGAGGAACAGGCGAAGCTACAAGCTCGAATTGAGCAATTCCATTTTTAAGTTGCTCGAGTATATTCTCTGCATATTATCACAAAGAGTCAGTGAAGAGACTCGAGAAATTCATCAGAAACGCATACCAGAGGATTCTAAATTCCAGTTACTGATTTCACGAGTACAGTAGACGGTGAGTAAGAAGCTGAATTATACCATTCACGAGTTTCTCCGCCATAGATTCTACAGCACCGAATATGTGGGTTTGCGATAGTAAGAAGAGAGGAGGTGAGAAAAAGATGGATTGAAGAATTTAGTTTATTAGTCACTTGCAAGTGACCATAAATATCGTTCCGTTGTAGTCTAGTCGGTTAGGATATTCGGCTCTCACCCGAAAGACCCGGGTTCGATTCCCGGCAACGGAAATGTTTTTTTAAAAAAAATGTTTATTTTGTGTGTTTTTACTCTTTTAATATTTTTGTCAAATTTATTTTAATTTGGACCATTTATAATAGTAGCACCCTCAATTGCAATGAATAATTACATTGCAAATAAAATTTTTTTTAAATTAATAATAAAAATAAAATTTTAAATATCTATGTGAAAACAAAATTCTTTTTTAAATGTCTAATTATATTCATATATTCATATCTAAATTGTCACATTTACAGATACGACATTTGAAACATACATAATTAAAATATAAAAATTTATTTATTTATTTTATTAAATGAATAATAATTTAACTATATTATCAATCTAAAAAATTACAACGGTCATAATTTTTTTATTAAATATATATAAACAATATAATCAAAATAAGTAAGGTTAAAAATTATATTTTATTAATTTAATTTCATGCCGTATTTGAAAATTTTTTAATAAGTATATTTATTTAAAAATGCAATTTTTTTTTATTTTTTATCAAAGTTACATGATGATTTAAAAAGGAAGAAAACATATATATTTTTTTTCAGGACCGAAGAAAACATATATTTGATGTATTAGACATCAACCTTTTGCATGAATTCACGTGAATAAATTAAACATGATCTGTTGATTACCTAACCCAACAAACACATTTGACAAAACATATATTTTGGTCAATTTCTGTATACATGTAAGTACAAAAGCCTCCATACGAGTGAAAATCCTTTCTTTTTCCTTTATTTTCCAAAATGCAATATACTCATTTAACTGCATTAAATTTATGGAGCATCACTGTTTGTTTCCACGTGGCGAAACTTTTCTTGGAATTTAACAAATTATTCCTAACTTAACAGGTTAATAGGAATTAGTAGATAAAAAAAATATATTGAGTTCCATAAAAATTGTACAAAGACTATTAAAATTAAAAAATTTTAAAAATCAATATCATCCAACGAAAAAAATCCATTTATGGGATAAACTTTTTTTTTTTTTACGATCCGATATTATATATTTTACGGAAAGAACTTTGTATCACCCAAACTTATTATGTGCGTGAAATTATGAATTTTGTTAATATTGTATCTATCACGACCCAAAAATATGGGCCGGAGCGGCATTATGACCTAGGTAAGTTTAAAGCCTCTGAGGCCCGTAATAAGCCTAAACTATAAAAATCCATTTCTATTATTATTTCACTGACGGAATAGTAAACCCATATTATGACATTATTCATAATATAATCAGAGTTTACATTTCTGATCCAGCCTTAGTATTAAATATTGTTCACAGCTCGGGCCCATATCCATTTAATAAAAATATATTCTCATGTAAATATTTATTTGTTATAATATGATTAAACTATTCCTATCATATAATCTCTAAATATTCAAAAAGAACGCTCCACAATTTATTTATAATCACATGATAATTTATTTTACATAACCAAATATTAATTAAACATCCTAACTGCGGAGTTAAATAAAATGTGTGAAAAATTACAAATATTAACAGATAATTCATACTAACATGTTCGAATCTCTGCGGAGAAGGAAGCAGAGTCTTATAAACTAACGGTACTTTTATTTCCTGAAAAATGTTTATGGAAGGGGGGCGAGTTTCACTAAACTCAGTGAATAATAATAAATAATGCAAATCCACACATTCAAGCAGTATGCTTTCACAATATATGAAATGGGCATTCTTCACAAGCACGTATTATTCATCAGCATTTTCAAACAAATCACATTCAAATATTCACAATATGTGGAAATTAGTCAGTGAAGTCACAAATCCACCTATTGACCCCCGGCTAATTTCCATTATAATAATATATATATATAACAGGGAGTCGATTCCCCATACCTGGCCCACTGACCCATAGTGATACACGTCGTCCCAATTTCCACCCAGATACAAAAGCACATTATTTCACATCACAGTTATTCACAATTATACTCAATACAATAAATGCAACATATGAATGTAATCAAGGGCAGAAATTGTATAAATTTATAAAACCGAAATATTATATATTAAAGACTAAGATTATAGAACTGAGATATTATATTTGGAAAATGAAGGATATCAATATAACAATAGAAATAGAAAATGATTTATGATTATTTTAAATAATATAAAGAATATATGGTATGCATATGAAATGCATGTATACAGGATGGTGTGCACCATTTATTATTACTCACAGTAACCGCAGAATAATATTCAGGTCTGTCCTGGGTTCTGATTTGGAAGAGCAGTAGAGGAACTTGGTCGATCTAAGAAACACGTATAATAAGAAAAATATAATCAGATAATGATTCCTTAATTAAGAATATTATTTTAATAAACCTATCTGTTTATTTTATTTTTCTGACTAAATTTCTATTAATTCACTATATAACCTTACTATTTACCAGCAATTAATTTATTCACTTATTTTGTATATAGTCTAGATATCAATTCCATTTATTTCATCACAAAATATATTTA